>CBVK0100069034.1:0-15105 GCA_900067695.1 Picea abies
TCTAAAACTGTCTAATCTAACATTCAATTCTATCTACCTGCATTAACTACCATAAATGCCTTCTACCTACTAAGGACGAGAGAAAATTTCTCAATGTCCGTTCTCCTTCTTAATGGCTTCATTTAAGATTGCGCATCAACTTTAAGGTAATTTTCAAAATCTGCTCTGGCACTTGTCCAACTATCTTTTGCTTCCGCGCCGGCTCGCTTGAGATGCTCCTACATCAAGATAGCTCTAGAAACATTATGTATATTCCAAGAGCGTTAATAATCCCTAGCCTTACCCTAATTCTAACTATGAAAAACCTACTAGGAAGAAGGAAAATGGTCCACTTTCTTTATCCATCAATTGTTCAATATCATGAACAAGAATGTGGAGGAGATGCATATATATGAATGAGAGAGAGAGAGAGAGAGAGAGAGAGAGAGATAGAAATTTGTAGAGGTTTGTAGAAAATCATAGTGTCTTGTAGAATTCCACCAAGCTTGGACTTGATTTATATTATGCAATGTAATCTCCATAATATAAGAGATGAAAGACAATCTTTCAATTTCTTCTTGGATAATTTCCCACATTAGGTTTCTAGGGTAAATATTTGTGTTCTAGTGTGTGCATCTTTTCTATTATAGTTCTTATTTCATGACATAGTAGTTAAAGAATTTGGTTTGTGTGTTTTATTTCCTTCAAAATCGCTAAAAATTACATTTTAAAAGATTAGTCACAAAGTTTATCATAGTATCAATGTAGTGTTTATAGTTGTAAATATTTTTTGGTGTTGGTTTGTTCTTTCTCTTCTTACTTCTTCTTGGGTTGACCTAGGTTCAGATCTCAACAGGTTTCCAACAAAACCCTCTAAAACTATCGTCCCTCCTGGTAAACCAGAAGGAAACGCTGTGCACAAGGTGCATAATGTAGTCTCACCCTAGATTGCTTTATGGTGACTGCAATACCTAGGTGTTTGCAGTCTAGGAATGAGTGGGGATTGGGGATTGTGTTCTTCCTTCTTCATGCATTAACTTTGTTATTCATTTAAGTATTTCTAGGATTCATTCATCTTTAGCCTTATGCATGCATGGTAATATATCTAGTTAATCATTCATTCATAAGCTAATCATTAACATAAAGTAAATACTCAATAAATATCACACAGAACACAAGTTTTACTGTGGTTCACCCACTCCTGGGCATACATCCACAAAGATCTAGATTCTCTGCTATTTTATTTATTCTTCTGCAAAATCTCGCTTTGCGCACATTATATCTTCAGTATTACAATCAAGATGAGGGAAAGAACCCTCTATGAGGTAGAATAGATCACACCAAGATCCTCATCCTATGACCTAACCCTCAAGGACTGGCCTATTCGACTCTTCTACATGAATTATTATACATGAAAACATAGATCATCCTCATCTACTACAACCAACCAAAAACAACAACCCCCCTGTAGACCTCCTAGGCATTTATTTATACTATTTTATAGAATTATAGTCATTAAAACCTTAATAAAAACCCTAACCCTATCATGGTTAGGCTTTCCTTTCTTCTTTCCACATTGTGTTTCCTCATGCATGTTGCTTTTACTTCTTTTTCTACATGTTGCTTTCTTTCCATTTGTTGCACGTGCTCCAAAAATAAATCTTCCTTTCCAAAGATAGGTATTTCCTCAAAATAGACATGCACCCAACATGCCCCCAACATTGAAATGTGGCTCGTCCCAAGCCACTTAGGTGGCGCACACTCCCTGAACAACCTTTTCCATGCTTTGAATCTTTCCTTCTAATCCATCCATTTTCTATCTCAATTACACAACTTTCTTTGTAATCTCTTCCACCCTTTGCACCGTGATATGTTCCTTGAGAGACTCTATGCTCTCAGCATGGTCTTGATCCATTCCTTTCTTCTCCTCCTCTAGTTCCACAATTATTTGTGTTGCTTTCTCCTGGAGAGGTTCTAATAGGGCTTGCCTTCCCTACTTGTTATTCTGCGCGGTCTTCAATTTTGTCTACAGGGTCTTCATCTCTCGCATTCCCATCAATCGCTCTATAATTATCATGGCCTTTTGTCATTTCTTCATCTCTTGGATTGCAATGTTGATCTCCTCCTCTTGCTTGTCTAGTTGTTGGACCCTATCATCTTCCTCTAATGTCGTCCATAGTTGCACGATCCTGTCAAAACATTGTGTGACCTTTTTAGTTTCTTTATCCATCATTTCTACTTGCAGGGATGCATGTTGTTCCCTTTCAGTTGTGAATTCAAGAGGAGTAGTGGGTATTAAATTTTATTTAATTTCCTCGATCTCCTTCTTATAGTCCTCAAGAGTTTGCACGATGATTTGAATATGTTTTTTTGCATTTCTCACGACTGCCTGCACGCTGTTTGGAATTATTGTGAAGACTTCCTTTAACTTCTTCTCTAAGTTATCTACACACTTCTTGTCCTCTTGTGTCTCTATATTAACCTGCTCTACCACCATTTCTAATGCATCATTTTCATTTCTGGTTTCTTTCAATTCTATTGTGTCTATTCTAGCTTACGATTACACTTCCTGTGCCACATTGACTTGGAATTTGTACAGTGCCTTTGTTGGTATTTTAGCCACTACCAACTGTACCTACACCAAGTCTTTGAGTGGCGTATGTGATATGGCCTCATTGACCTACATCATATATGTTGTTAGCTGGAAACTAGGACTTGCTTGCACTACGATCTGGATGGCGTCTTCTTCATTATGCGTGGTCCTGTCCTATGCTTTTGTCGCTCGGGGGATCAGTTATGTTCCCCTTTCTTGCATTTGAGTTGCTTGTATATTTTCAAAGACCCACTTAATATCAACCAACTCATTCCTTATTCTTCCTCTTTGGTTCTGGGCCTCTTTGAACTCATCTGCTGTGTGATCCTATACCCTCTCTGCTACAAGATCGACATCATCCTTAGTAATTGTCTATTCCATGATTTGTTTATGGGCCCTGGCCTTCTTGCGTGGCCCACCTATATGTATGATTGGCCATTTGGGTGGCCCTGTCTCTTGAGTAGTAGCTGTCAATGGGGTTTCCTGCGTCGTTGTGTCCCCCCTTCCTTGTTCTTCCTACACTAGGGAATTGTCCTTATTTGCTATCTATGCATCCTTCTTTGGGGGGATTCCCTTCTTCTGTTTCACTATCTTTTGATCGAGATTTCCTTTTTGTGTTGGTTTCTTAGTTGCAACACTGCCCCCTACAGATGTCTTGGAAAACCCTGCTTCCACTTCTTTTCCCTTGGGAATGTTCTTGGTGATGACTGAGATCTTCCAATCATCCTTCTAGTCTCTCATTTCCCATTCAAATTCCTCTCCATTGATGCAAAATTGAAGTTGTAGCCATTCTTTCTCTGGATCCATGCACACTTGGATCCACATGTTGTGTTGCGTAGCCTTAAAGTTGGCTATCACCTGGTACTACGCAATGACTTTCAAAGTTATCCTCCATGTGTTGGCTATGTTTTCTTGTATGTCGCTGAGATACCGAGGAAAAGTGATGGAATTTCCACTTCTTCTCTTGGAATCCAAAGTGCTTCCCATCGATGTGTACCATGCTATGCGACATTGTCCTACTCTTTCGCAAAAAATTGAGTAGGGAGGCTCTTTCTAGCCAATTAATTCTATCAAAATAATTAGCTAGGAGTAATGGAACTCTATCCCCAAGTCTTGCACATCCTTGCAGTCGTCTAGGAACAAATTTAGTAAATATGGGGCCCAACATAGCATGGTGTTTTTTGTGCACTATGTTGTCATTGCGACAGCCCCTGTAGTGGCCTCCTCCTTGAAGAATTTGCGAAGTAGTTTGCATGCCATCAATTTTATTTCCATCCTGGTGGCTGCATCACTGATCTATTTTATAATTATTCCATGTGAGCATCTTTCTGTCACATACATCTTCTTCATCTCTTCTCCGAGAGCCTTTTCCTTGGTGTTATCATCCAGCTACTGTGCAAGAATCTCTCCATTTGATGGAAGGCCCGTGATGAATGAAATTATCTCTATGTTGATTGAGACTGGTTCTTTTAACCACAAAAATCATCCATGGAGGACTTCCAACAACTGCTTGATGCATTTTTTCACATCTTTCCTTCGTCCGATGTGAGGAATCTCTATAAAATTTAATGTCCATGTGTTTTCCAAGCCTATCGCCCATTGCTTTGGTTGTAGTATTGGATATCCTAATGGCCTTGTGCCCAGGCTCTCCATATACACCTATTGCTCAAATTTTGGGAATTTGTTGGTGTTAGACACATCTGGTCTCCGTATCGTATCCTTTCAATGCAACCGAGTAGGCTTGGTGTGTCCTGCACCCCCTCTTGATTTCACAGTAAAATTATCGAGGCATTGGGATTCTTACGTGGGGACCAGGCGATGCATTGTTTCCCCTTTATCCATAGTTTGTGGTCTTGGTCTGTTAGACTTTGTTATGGTCTTGGTCTGTTAGACTTTGTTATTTCACTGTCACCGCCATTTCTTTTGTGGGATGTTTGGGCCCTATAAGGTCGCTATGGGTTTCCTATGGTTAATGGGTTGTGGCCCTATGCAATGTCTTGGAGTCAATATCCATAGCAACCTTCATCAAGACCTTCTCTTCTTCTTCTACCAGTGTGGAACTCACTGGTTCGACCTACGACAAAGGGATTGTGTCGACATTGATGATTCCCTCTGTCTGTGTAAACTCTTGTTCTACTTCTGTAGTTTCCTACAGTGACCTGTGCGTGCTGCATGTTTTTTGTGTTGTTTGGGTAGGTGCATTGACCTTTAGAGGTGACATCTTGGGTAATTCTTCCTTCCTCGATTCAGCTTCAGCTGCTATTATCTATGAACTCACATGTTCACCTCTTTTCTTTTTTCTCCTTAGCTTTGCGATTTGCAAATGCACAATGTGTCTCATTTAACCCGCGTTTTCATTATATATAGTGAATCTTAAATGCCCTAAATATTCTCGAAGAAGCTTCTTTGATGGTTATTAATGTGTTAAATCTTGTCAAGTATGCTTTTTTCAGTTTCATAAATGCCCAATTTGCGCCCCTTTTCCCCGACGACTAGTTTTTTCTTTTCCAACCATTGGCCCGATTTGTAGGGCATTGCAATTTTTCAGTGCGTCGTACATTTATTCTTCGACTTTTCCCTTAGTATGTGAAGTTTTCTTCCTATCAACCATATGCTACACACAATTACTTCTTTTTTTTTTGCGCTAATTTCACTATCTACTACGCACAATATTCCCCAGTATTTTGTATTTTCTTTCTTTTTCTACTTTTTTCGCACAATATTCCCCAGTATTTTGTATTTTCTTTCTTTTTCTACTTTTTTCTTCGTTTTTCCTCTTTTTCTACGTTTGTCTTCCTTTTTATGAGTTTTATTTCCTAAAATATACTATTGTATAATATATACATGCCTTTCTTATTGCACTGAAACTTTTAAGAATTAGTAGGTCGACTATCCCTATACAATTTCAGTCGAATACCGTTGATCATTCCTTTTAGTTATGTTCCTCCCAAGTCTTTTAGTTGCATAGATCCCACATATTTGATAGTATTTACTTCATATGGCCCTATCCAATTCATTCTAAACCTTCCAAGGTGTTGGAAAAATTTGTTGTCATAAAGTAGAACTAGGTTTCCCTCCTTAAAACTCTTCTTTTTAATATGTCTATCATGCCAGGATTTGTCTCTTGATTTTTGTACTTCCTATTGAAATCCTACTAGAATCATTCCCTCTTTCATTTCCATTAGTTTATTTAACCTCTCCTATACAATGCCTCTTTTGTTCATGTTGGTAATTGCTGCTACGCACAGATTGGATACCATAAATTCTAATGGCACCACTGCTTCTTGCCCATACACCAATATGAATGGTGTCTGTCCTGTCAACTTCTTGCATGTGGTCCTATATTCCCATAGTACTACGGCTATTTTCAAGTCCCAATCATCTATGTTGACATTCCAAATCTTTGTCAAATCATTTTCCAAAATCTTATTGAAAGATTCTACTGTTCCATTTGCTTGAGGATGATATGGTGTACTCTTCTAGTCATAGACTTCAAACTCCTCAGTCATAATCTTGATGGTATTATTAATAAAATGAGTTCCTTGGTCACTCATCAGAATCCTAGGACATCCAAATATGGTGATCACTTTCTCAAAAAAGAAGTGTGTTGCTTTCTCTACGTTACAATCTTTGACCGGTGTTGCTTCTTCCCATCTTGTTAAGTATTCAGTCGCAGTAACGATATATCTAGCTCATGACCTTTTTGCTGGTGGATTAATAGGTCCCACAAAGTATATTTCCCATTTTTCAAATACATGTAGAGTCACTTGTGGTCTTAGAGGCATCTCATCCCTTCTGTTGGATTTTCCCACCCTATTATAGACATCACATTTTTGGCAATATTCCTTCACATATTTATGAACTGTTGTCCACCATAATCTTGCGCGCAATACTTTTTACGCAGTAGATTTTCCTGCATAGTGTCCTCCAACTATACCTTCATGTGATTCTAACAAAATTATGGGTCGTTCATGTTCCAATACACACCTGCTCAAAATTCTATATGCTACCATCTTATATAAATCTTACCAATCCTTCATATGTCAGAGTTGACATATGAAGAAGTTGACTATAAAATTAGCCCATGAGCGAAATTTAGCCCCTAAAATCATCCCTGCCAGAGATGGACCTTCCACTTCTCTTTCTCCCTCAATATCTGTAATCTGAATGTTGCGTGAGTCATCTTCATATGGTTCTTTCTCTTTAACATGATAGCATGAAAGTAGTTCTTTGACTATTTGTCTATTCTGTTGTTGATATTTTGTCATGATTTCAAATTCTGGTTCATCAATGAATATCACTCCCCGTATCAACTTCAACATTGAATCAATTTTGGGGTTCTCATGTTCAAATGAGAAAGTTACTAAATTTTTTTGTTGTAATCCTATGCATTTTGTAGTGCCTCTATGCATCTCCTAGTTTATTTACTAGTTCCATGGGATTCCTTCCAATGTATGGATAAAGAGATGAGGCCATTCCTCTAGTGGTTTCATCCTCCACTGTGTTTTTCACTTATCCAAGTGTTCAAGTGGTGTTTCTTTTCCATCATACCTCTGAATTTTATTTCTCCCCTTCTGTGCACCAAATCTAATGTGCAGTAGTTGTTTACACTAATACCAGTCCTGAATTGTTTCTTTGTGTGCACCCCACCATCTACACTAATACCAGTCCTGAATTGTTTCTTTGTGTGCACCCCACCATCTTGAAGGTGTTTCCTTGAGTGAAATATCCAAGGCTAAGCGCCTATGACTTTTTAATACTTCCTCTTCATATTTTGTCATAAATTCCTCTAATTCATTTAATCCATGAAAAATAGGAGGTTCTCTTATATTTGTACCAACCCATCTTACTGTGCGGTCTATTCTTGCGCACCTCCTTGTAGAAACTTAATGTAATCTATGTTGTCAATTCTCCAAACATGTATCTGAATCAAAAGGACATGATATAATGCTTCTCCAGATGAGTACCCCATCTGCAGTTGGGTTAACATAATCCTCTTCTCACACGGTGGTTTTTTACAACTGGTTTATTTCTTCCAGATCCAAACAAGTGGCTTCTACATATCTTTCTCCTTCTGAAGAATCCAATGGTGCAATGAATTTATATTCACTTGTTTCAAAATTCATTTTTATTTTCTTTAGGCTGATTATATCCTAGTTATCAAATTCCCAATCCAATCCAAGCAATGATGGGTAAGGTGTTGTGCCATCTACTATCTCTATTACTTCAAAATATTCCACAGTGCACACTCCATCCAAATATATTGTCACACCTTTAAGCCTTCCAATTGGTAGCACTCTATGTTGATTTTATAATTTCAACTGGACATGGGAATAGCCTAAGGTAGGTTCCCCCATACACTCCCTTGTATTTTTAGGTAGGACATTTACTTAAGATCCTAAATCCAGTATAACATCACCCATATTAAAATTCCTAATGTTGGCATTCAGTCTAAATTATCTTCTTGTCCTTCTTCTTGTATGGAGATGATTGAATTTTTTCTATTCTAACTTCCCTTTCACCTCTGTGTTACATATTTCTAGCATATTTTGTAAGAGATTAACAGATGATGGGTCATTCAATAACATATCACAGGATTGCATAATTTTTTTTATGGTACTTGCTCTAAAGGTTGTCCCTTACTGGTGTGGTCAATTGAGGAGGGCATCTCATACATTGGTGAGTTTTGAGCTTTTTGCACAGATGGTGTAGATGAAAATTTTTTCTTGGGAAACTCCTGTTTGGATTTCTTAAATGTTTCCTTTTCTTTCTGAATGTCAAACTGCTTTTGTGGCTCAGTGTTCCTATTAACCCATTGGTGCTGATATGGATTGCGTGATACTGTATTAGTTCTTGTCTGGGCTCCTCCTTGAGTGGCTATATTGACATTTCTTCCATCATCCCTAGATTTTGTAGATATCCATTGGACAGTCTAGTTGTTCCGTTTCATTTTTTCTTGGATCTTCTCTAAGAGTGTCGGACAATCTTCTGTGTCATGATCTGTTGTGTGACAATACATGCATGTCACTGGTGGGAGTGGACAATCCCTTGCGTAATGTCTTAGTTGTTGAAATGTGTGGCACACTACTGGTCCTCTGCCTTGTAAAAATACTCCTCTACCTATTCCTCCACCTTTGTATCCACCTCGATCTCCATGTGGTGCGTTGTACTGAGGTACTGAGGTACCTTGATTATACTGTGGTTGCACATTATTGTATTGCGGTTGCACAGTGTTGTAATACTGTTGCACATTACTGTATGGTGGTGGTACCTAACTGAAATGAGGTGTAGCTTGCCCTATCACCATTTATTCTTGCAACCTATAAGTATTTGAAGTTCTTTCTCTCATCAGCCCCATCGTCCTACAATCCTTATCATCATCACCCACTGACTTGCAAAAATTGCAATATGAACTTTTGGGTATTGTCTTATACTTTTGCATCATTGGACAATGATATGGATCCTATCCATGTGTTTTACAAATATCACACCATGTTCCTCCTTTTGGTAATTGGTTTGGCACCCTTTTCTCCATATACTATGTGAAAATTGGACATTCATTCTTATGGTGTCCTTTTGTCTTGTATAGGGTACACCAAACAAATTCTCTTTTCTCTTTACCCTTATTCTGGTTAAGTTGAAATGTTATATTCTTCAAATCCTCCTTCAGATCCTCTATTGTCGGATATATCTACTGATACTAGTTTTCTTCCAGTTGTAAGGGTGCTTGTAGAGCCTCTACTTGGTTTTAGAACTTTTGTTGTCTTAATGGGTATTTCAAATGTGGTAATAGTGAGTTCACAATTGAATGCCTATGTTGCATGTCAGTAATTTCATATTTGAACTTACCCTTCAGACATTTTGATATATATGGATGTCGGTGGCCTTCCACCTATTGCAACTAGCTCATTTTGGCAATTTTCCAGTTTGGCCATTTTTTCCTAGTTTTCGGGTCCCTGACTTTCGGGGTTGTTTTGAGGCTCTAGATAGATTTTTTAGGGATATCCAAATTTATATTGTAGATGAATTCATATTTCTATGGAAACGTGTGTAGTCCTCAAATAGACCTTGCCAACAGGCTATCGTGCAACTAAAATGAAGATCGTATGCAAAAGTTATGACCTATGGAAGTTGATGTACTAGCTTACCCCAACGGGGCCCACATGACTTTTGGCCCTTCATCTCCTAGGGTTAGGTTTTTGGATTTATAGTGTTTTTGAATTCTGTTTTGTTGTAAAAAAGGCTTGGAGAGCCTCATTGTATCCATCTTCTTGCAAATGAGAACAACCATCACATCTCTGCTTAGAGATAAGCCACCACCATTCTAGCAAGCTTGTTTTCCACTGCATTTTACATTTTTAACATATTTCTTATTAAATAGAAGCCAGTTTTACTGTATCTTTGTTATTCTTGTGTCTCCGTGTTAAGAATAATAATAGCCTATATTCATTTTTGTTTTGCTCATAAAATTTGGATCACGTTTAAACCTCTGATCAATCTCCCAAACATAATCACCTGGTTTTTTCCAAATTTAAATCATTTCATTCATGTAGTGGTCCTTTGAGTCGGGCTTATGAAATTAGTTTATCAGTATTTTTTTCACATCTACAATAGTCTTTATTTCTCATGGTGGACTATTTACATCTAGGCTCATATACCAGTCTAGTGTGCAATCTCTTAGTGTGATTTCTAACTGCGTGAGATTTGTATCCTCATATGTGATCTTATTTTATTCCAATATATTCTCATAGATGAATAGGTTATTTTCAGGGTCCTCTGATGCCTCTCCTCAAAATTTTGGTAACCTGATTGTAGGATCATGTCCTGCCATTTTAAACTGTGTTGAACTACTACCTTCGTGCAGCGTAGATAATTTACTATTACTTACTAAACTGGCTCTTCCATTTGATTCTCCTTGATTGGATGTGTGTCCTACTATTCTTCTTCCACTAAAATTTGGTTATCTAGACGTTGGTGCTCTTTCTGGTGTATTAATCGCACACGGGGTTGTAGGTTCCACACTAACAGTGATCTGGATTGAAGTTTTGCCTTCTATCCCTGACCTTGGACCTCATGTTTTCCTTTCATATCTTGTGTGTATGATTTCATCAATTTTCTCCATATCCCAGAGATCATCTACCTTTTATTCATCACTTTCCAAGCCCTCCCTGTCGGCTATGGATCTCTTCTTGTTATTCATCTTATATTGGTAAGGTACTCCACTATGCATCTTTTCATATTTTGCCATTATCTTCTTTATCTGGTCTTCCTCCATCATGATTGTTTCCATGTCCCCGTTCTTCTTTCCATTATCCATCTCTTCCTCCATTTCTCAACCTCATGTCATTGCTTCCCCCCTTCCCCCATGCATGCAGGGAAGTTTAGCTATCTGATTCCATGGTCATCACACCGTTGTCACAAGATAAACTCTTGATTAAAGTATACAATGATTTGATGTACCTACCTTTGGTTCCTTTTATAAAATCCTTCTCTACTGTGGTGTAAGCCTTTGTGGTATCTACTGCAAATTCGGTGATAAACCCTGCAACAATACTGTCTAAATAGAAATATACTACGCGCGTAAATTTATTATTAACTTGTTGTAACTGCATGATCTCCACAGGATTCCACTCCAGCTATTTGATTCTATTTGTAGGGTGGTTGTATTTTAATCTCAATAACCACTCCTGCAACAAATGGAGGAAATCACATAAAAATACCTCATGCAAGTCGCTAAAAACATATTTGTCAAGATATTTGCATGGTGTTATCTTAGGGTTTCTGTTTTCCTTCTGTGCAAACTCAATTTCCTTCATTTTCAACCATATTTCAATATTCTCCCTTGTTGGATTCCATGGCCTGAACATTCCCTTCTATACTTTCATCCTCTATGTGTTTCTTCCACAGATCCCTGCCACTCAATCATGTGCAGTTCTAGCTGACAATAGAACCATTTGTTGGTTTTTTCTTTCACTTCTTACTTCTTCTTGGGTTGGTTCAGATCTCAAAAAATTTCCTACAAAACCCTCTAAAACTATTGGCCCTCTTGGGAAACCAGAAGGCAACGTTGCACACAGGGTGCACAACACAGTCTCACCTGAGATAGCTTTATGGATGACTGCAATACCCAGGTGTTTGTAGTCTAGGAATGAGTGGGGATCGGGTATTGTGTTCTTATTTCTTCATGCATTAACTTTGTTCTTGATTTAAGTATTTCTAGGATTCATTCATCTTTATCCTTATGCATGCATTCTAATACATCTAGTTAATCATTTGTTTATAAGCTAATCATTAACAAAAAGTAAATACTCACTAAAAATCACATAGAACACAAGTTTTACCATGGTTCACCCCCTCCTGGGGCTACATCCACAAAGATCTGGCTTCTCTTCTCTTTTATTTATTCTTCTATAAAATCTTGCACTGTGCGCATTACGTCTTCAGTCTTACAATCAAGTTGAGGGAAAAAACTCTCTATGAGGAATACTATATCACACTAGACTCCTCATCATGTGACCTAACCCTTAAGGACTCATCTATTTCACTCTTCTACATGACTTATTATAATTGACAACATAGATCATCCTCTACTACAACCAACCAAAAAAAACAACAACCCCCCTCTAGACATCCTAGGGATTTATTTATACTATTTTACAAGCTTATAGCTGTTACAATCCTTAACAAAAACCCTAACCCTATCAGGGTTGGGATTTCCTGCCTTCTTTCCATGTTGCTTTTTCTCCTGCATGCTACTTTTCCTTCTTTTTTTGCATGCTTTTTCTTGCCACTTGTTGTGCATTCTCCAAAAATACATCTTCCTTTCCAAAAATAGGTCTTTCCTCAAAATAGTCCTTCTCCCAACATTTGGTAAGATGGTATTTTGATATCCAATGTGGTTTACAAATAATATTAGTATCAAAGTGGTTTTCTTGGAGAGTTTGTTTGGTTTGAGTGTGATATATACATACTCAACTCATAAATTCTAGATCCACAGGAGAGTTGTACACTATGGATCTTGATATTGGTATAATTAAGGAATGAATAAGTAGCCACAATATATATAAATGGAATAATATCAACAAAATGGACACATAATTAAATGATAAATAAGTTTTGTGAGGTTGGAATCTTAAGTACTTGGTATTTCCAAGAGTAACGTACTTATGAACACTCTTGAAAAAAAGATAAACCCCATTTTGGAGTAGCTCAAATCTAATGGTAACTATTATAATGAGGAGATGAGAAAAGAAAGGGAAGAACCAAATCTTGAAAAAATAACTCAGTGATCAATCTTCTCAACATTTGTTTAAAGTGGAAAAGAATATTGTGTTGTCATAAGAAAATTTCCCTACTCAACAACATAAGTTCTTCTTGATGTAAAGTCAAATTTAGACTTCACACAGTATGGAATAGCTAAATCATCTAGATTTTGGAAATACTATCATTACTATTGAATACAAAAATAAAGATAAAATAAAAAATGCATAATGCTTTTAATTATGTAAGTTGCAATCCTATTCTACCTATCCCAGATAGTAGTGTATTTCAAACAATGAATACAACATTAGCTATATATATATATATATATATGAAGAGTCTATTGTCTCACCATCCACTACCCCTCTCTCTCGCTCTCTCTCACACACACACACACAAGAAGAGTCTATTATCTCACCACTATCCACTACCTCACATATGTCATCCCAAAGAAAACATTTAAGAAAAGAAAGAATTGTAACCTTCATATAGAAAATAGTATAATAGAAAGATACAATATTACAATTATTATAGTAACAATATAAGAACCCAAAATAGTTCTCAACACACGCATTACTAGACACCAATTGTTCTCCTCCAAAATTGGCCTTGATGGCTTATTCTCATTAAAATATTATAAAAGAGTTTACAAAGTATCAATATTCAAAATCTCTTTACATAGATAGTGGATTATTTGTTATAGATTTTTGATTCATAACTAGTTCATGACTTCTTAACTTCCCTTCTTGGTAGTTATGCACTTTTCATCTTCCTTTTTTTTATCCCTTTAGTTTTCCTTTTAAAGAAATACTCTATACTAAAATTTCGCTTTTGTTGAGGTCATAGTCGACTAGTGTTCTTTGTGATCCAAGTAAGGTAACCACATCTCATGTTTAGAAGAAATCCCTATCATGCAACTAAAAATTATTTGTTCAAAAGTGACTTAAGAGGATACTAATTCCTTGGGTGTGGGGCCCACACCTCTCTTGAGCATACTGAGGAATGAAAGTCAATATATCCTTGAAATTACAAATCCTTTTTTTCGTGCAGACTAAGAGAGTCTTAACATGATCACAAGATATATATATTCTTTTAGATCGTAGATATTGGTCTCTTGTATTTTGGAATATAGCTCATTTTAGAAATGGTCAAGCCAAAAAAAAGTTATAGTAGGAATAAAAGAGGTATGTATTCTAGGATTTTGATATATGCGAAGACAAAAATAAATTAAAAATAGTAAACAATATTAATTTAAAAATAAACTACATATTTGGAATATGCATAACCAACTCTATCTATGTCTATAGTTTCATCAACAACTCATTTCTATAGCCTATATAAAAATAACATAAAAAATAGAGATGTAGAGAGGTATTCACAAAAATGGAGTTTTGTATCTATTTGCAGAATGAATCACTAGGTTTGTCATCCCAAACCTAAATTCAAGGAAACCAAGTCATCATACATGTACGCTAAAGTTGCCAATCCCACCCAAAACATTTTGAATTAAAAAGAATTCTCACATGCTCTAGGAACACGCACACATTCCAGGAATGCACACATGCTTCTATATCCTATTTATTATTTGATATTCCCCTTCCCTCCCAATATCTCCTCTCTCTCTCTCTCTCTCTCTCTCTCCTACATCTACTCCTCTCTGCCCCACTCTCCCTCCTTTCTCTCTTTACCTCTCTTTACCTCCCTTCCCTCTCTATCCTCCCCTTCCTCTCACTCTCTCTCTCTACCCCCCATCTCTTTCTTCCTCTATTTCCCTCTCACACTCATATATATGACAATACCTAGACATGGCAAGACCTAGACATCACAAGTCATGGAAAGACCTAGACCTAGACATTTCCTTTCCATGCCTCACACTCTCACACTTACTCCTTCTCTATCTCTCTGCCCATCTCTCTCTACCACTTTTTCTCTCCCTACCCTATTACCTCCCTGTCTCTCTTCCACCTCTCTCCCACCCTTTCTCTCTCCTCATTTTTAGTCTCAGTCTCAGTCTATCTCTCTCTCTTCCACTCTTCCTCTCTCTACCCCCCTCTCTTCCCCCCTTTGTCTTATGCCCTTCATCTCTCTCACTCTCTCTCTCTACCCTCCTTTTTGTGTCTCCCTCTCCCCCCTCCTCTCACTTTCCCTCTCTCTACCCCTCTTTTATATCTCTCTCTCCCTCCCTCTCACACACTCTCTCTACCCCTCCTCTTTTTATTTCTCTCTCCCCCTCTCACACTCTCTCAGACACTCTCTCTCTCTACCCCGTCCCC
>CBVK0100069035.1:0-15105 GCA_900067695.1 Picea abies
ATTGTGGAGTTTTTTTTTTTTTTTTAATGTAAATTAAAAAATAAAAATAAATTAAATTTCAAGTAATGATTGTTATTATTATTATTTTTCTTCTGCTATGATACCACTTGTAAAGACTATTATTTCAATTAAATCATAATTTTAACTTGAAAAAAATAAAAATAAATAGATGTTATTGATAGTATCAATTTTTTATTTGACGGTCAATTTTAAGGTTTTTATCCGGTTTTCAAGATTACAATTTCAAATAAGTCGGAATTTTAATCACCTTCGAAAAAAGGGTGCTATTAGTAATGCCACTTTTTCATTCAGGGGTTTATTTTGGTGTTTTTGACACAACAATATGAGTTTTTTGGGTTAGAGTTCTTGTTTTGAGGTCACAGTTCTTGTGAGTTTTTTGGGTTAGAGTTCTTGTTTTGAGGTCACAGTTCTTGTTAAGTCAGTAACTATGTTCATCTAATGAGTTTCAAAACCACAATAGCACCAACCAAAAACAAAACCTAAACTTACCTTTGGACACCATTGCTCCTCCCAAGAGATGGTCTCATAGGCTGAAAGGCCTTCAACCATAATTTCCTATTCGACGTGCTCTGGTCTCCACCCAATAAAGCAGTCCCCCCTGCCTCGAATTATCCATTGGTTCTAGCTCCTTTGAGTCAGAACCCCCGTCCCCATTAAGAGGTATTGGTGCAACCAATTCCAAATATTTACCTCCTTTGATTCACTAGGTCCATCTTCCCCTAGTTCCCCCATGGTTGGAACTGCTCAAACCTCATTATCTTTCATGGCCAGATTGATCATCCCAGACCTCAGCCAATTGATCAATGAACCTATCCATTATGACCTACCTGGCCTCCCTTTCCTACTAAACTACCCTTTGACATCCTCAATTTTGAGGGCAAGTTAGGAGAAGACACATCTAACCATGTGATGTCTTTCCACCTTTAGTGTTCCTCTAATTCCATTATGGAGGACTCGGTTAGACTTAGACTTTTCCAGAGAACCTTGATGGGTACCATTGCTAAGTGGTACATTGACCAACTTGGGAACATGCACCACACCTTTGATTCCATTGCCAAGGTGTTTCTCACCTTCTTTCAGTTACCTATCTGCCATGATTTGGGGATCAACATCCTTATCTCATGTCACCAAACCATTGCCACTCATATCTTAGACCATATTCATGGTTGGTGTTAAAGACATGGTTTTTGTAAGGCCAAGCTTGATGATACCTTTCCAAAGATTTTTTTCCTGAAATCCCTCCTTCCTCCCATCGCTAAGGATGTCACTATGACATTATCCCATAATGAGGAAGAAACTATCCATAAGGCTAATAAACACAATTTTATTTATGCATGATATGGATGCCTTTACATGATCCTTCCTGATGCCCCTTGTCCTCGATCAGGTGACTCAGCCACTCCGGGGACATCCCATGCAATTGATAGTGTTATCTACTCTATTTCCCAGTTTTATCCACAACCTCCTCCATACATACCTAATGGATATACTCCTCCTTTTGGCGGGTCTCCCACTCCCTATGGATACCCAAACTCACCTTAGGACCCTTCATGTGTTTCATCGTAGATGAACACTAACATCTCCTACACTACACCTTATGCTCACCCCATCACCATGGTCAAGGTACCCCTTGCAGTAACCCCTTTTGTGGTATTTCCACAAACCCTTACTACCCTTTTCCTATTCCACCACCAACTATCTCTGACCTACAACAGTTGTACCTTCACCTCATCCTAGTCCACCTACCCCACCTCCCCTAAGTCAGGTGTATGCACAACATAATGCTACCCTTCCTCCAAACCAGAATAAGAAGAACAATCAAAGGAAAGGGAAGAAAAATAACTAGAACCAAAGGTCCCAAGGAAGCCAGAATATGTACCCCAATCCAGGGGGAAACCAACCTAACCCCAACCAAATCCAGGGAACCAACCCCACACCCAATAAGGAGAAGAACCCATCCCTCTACACCAATAAACATTTTGGTTGTTATGGTGTCTATGGACATTACACCCATGAGTGTTCCCTCCTACCCATGACGCGTCGATCTTGGGAAGAAGCTGAGGCTGCTCAGAGAGCCACTGCTCCTCCCACTCCTTCCTAGTCATCGCAACCAACTATGTTGCATAACACTTTCCCATCCTAGATAACACTTTCCCATCCTAGGGTTGGTATCTACTTCACATCCCCCTCCTTTTGGATTTCCCCCCATTCTCCGCCCTTCTAGTAATGGAAAATACCATATTCTCGTTTTGGATTCAAACGATGTCAACCTAGATACTTGATCCCGCCAATATGGCATTCCCCTTGAGACACAACTGACTGAGCCCTTTGATCCTGCTTCGTCCACCATTGGAACTTTACGAATTCCCCGCCCTACCGAGGACATCCCTCGCAAGGTTCCCAAGGTTTTTCTAAGGTGGAATTATACTCACTTTCATGAGAAGGAAGCCCACCATTATAACATTGTTGATGGCTTATCCTAGTCCCCCACTACTAGGTCATCCCTCGAAGTCCTTCAGATGTACCCCGCATAGAAGAAGGATTTTCTTGGTGCTTTGGGAGATGTTGATCCATAGGAAGATCATATGATTACCTTCAATAGTGACCAAGATGAACCCTTTCGATTGCCATCCTCCATAGCTTTCCAAATCTCAGTTTCCATCAATCAATTCACCATCCACAAGTGCATTATTGACAAGGGTGCATCCACATGCATCATGTCAGCCTAGGTTTGGAAAAATATCGGTTCCGCTTCCCTTGTCCCATCTATGATCTCCCTTCGAGCATATGATGGTCGACCCTCCCATCCTCAAGGACTTTACCATAATTGTCCCTTCCAACTAGGGGGAAAGGAAGTCTGTGTTGATGTCGAGGTTATTGATTCCCCTCTAGATTACAATCTCTTTTTAGGACGAAGATTCATGTATGCCATGAAGGTTGTGGCCCCTTCTAGTTAACCTACCACAATCCTCAATCCCAACCTCATCTAGACCATGTGGTTTCTTCTTTGGGAGGTGATCAAACCATTACTTCCCTTTCCAAAATTATCCTATGAGTCTATAAAGACTCTAGCCTATTTGGTGCATACTACATAACTCCACTTATCATCACCCAACCTGGAACATCCAATGCATGTATGGTGTCATCCATCCATGGACTAAGGCGTTCTCACCTGCAAATCTCTCTTGGCCTTCCATACTAGCATCATTTATGCCACCATCGAGCATGCATTCGCAACATCCACACTATCCCTTTGACTAGGTTTATTTCTTGTTCCCACCATTCAGGATAATCAGTACCCTGGTCATGGATACCCATAACTTTCCTAAACTCACCTTAGGGATTCCAGTGTGGTACTTGGACCCACCTCCCACCCCCCTTCATATCTCTACACCTAGGCCATATTTTTCTTTGACCCCTATGCAGCTAATACCTGTGCACATTGGGATTCCACAACCATTTTCCCATCCCGCACCTCCACCTACTCCCCCCCTTATAGAGATTTTACCAAAACCTACCCAGGTTTCCCCTAAACCACTGTAGGCCCCCTCCCAACCCAAACCTAAACCCAATAAAGATAAAAAAATGGGGAAAGGCCAAAGTCAAACCCACCACAACCTCTACCAACCCCACTCTAGCCACCCAACCTATCACATTTATACATACTTTCCCATGTGCCCTATGTGATCTCCCTAGCCATCCTACCTTCAATTACCCTCGACTTCCCAAAATACAAATTCATTATAATGTCGATGACTTAGATGTTGATCCTTCCACCCCCATCGTGGAAATCACCCTAACCAAACTCACTTCAAAACGTCTAAAGTCCTCTCGCACTAACCATCCATGTGAATTATGCGACACCTATGGTCATTACTCCCACCATTTCCCCCGCCTATCCGAGTATCAAGATTCCCTTCATATTATCTGCCATCTAGATTCCACCCACCTAGATGAGCCAACCCTAATGACATAATACCTAAAACCTTCTTGTGACCAATCTTCCCAAGCCAATCCTACACCTACCATCAAGATTGAACAGATCTAGATCTTACTGACAACTCATTAGTGTTTTCAGAGGTATTAAGACAAACCACAATATAACCATTTATACTGTGTTTTCTCCATATGCCTCTGAAAATGTTTCTTCCCATAGAAATCTCATTGATCAAACTCATCAACGGTTTACAACTCATATCAATGTGGTCTCGAACTTTTTTATTGTCTAGGGACTCATAGTCTAACGTTCCCCCCCTCAATCACAAGTATGAATAATTGTGTCAGTAACAATACCATAATCAATATCATCTTCAAGTTGAAACTACTAAAGTGAGCTTTGATGAAGATATGCTTGAGAAAACACCAATATTTGAATAGTTCATCTAGAAGTGAACAACTTCCATGTCTGAACATTCCCATTCTTTTGATTTTTATGAATGATAGGACTTCGAATCTTTAATTCTGACTATCATCATTGAAATCTGATATCCCCCCTGTCAGGTGCAAGGTGAAAAGTTTGTTGAAGTTGGTTGATAGGATCCAAGCTTAAGCTTTGGATTCTTTGTGTTCTTCAATGATTCATAGTTGAAGGGATCCAAGCTTAAGCTTTGGATTCAATGTACTAACCAATTTGATTTCATCAATGTACTCCCCCCTTGAGGCATGAAGAGTACCACATTTGATTTAATTTCAGAGAACAAATAGAATTGGATGTGGATCATCACCAAAATCATCTGCAGTAGTTGTTTGAAATCTTTTGATTGTTGTCATTTCTCCATGTAGTTGTGGCTTTACCTTTGTCTTGACTAGATGATAAGACTAATGCGGCTTCTTTACTTTTTGATTCCATCTCCATGAATTTATACATCCATAAGTAATTGTTTGCTTAACCTGCTTCTTCTTTCGACACTTTTATAAGAGATGATTTATCTTCCCACAATGAAGATAAGGATGGAGATCAAAATACCGTGACTCCAAGTGACTAACCCTATGACTATGCTGGCACTTATTATCAAGATTCTTCACTTCTTCAAGAAGTCCTACACTCACAAATTGAATTGGTTTAGAGTGATATGGGATATGAAATCTATTTCATTTGTCATATCCTAAGCCATGTCAATCTTTGGTGAATGATAATTCTTCCCAAGGTCTAACAAACATATTGGAAAGATCATTTTGTTGTTCTTTTGATTCTTCACATTTGTTGTTGTTGTTTCTATCATTCTATGCTTCTTTTGACTCATTTTTAAAAACAATTTTCTTCACTGGTCCATTGTAATCAATATCTTGTGTTTCTTTTGTATCTACCATTAGGTCATGTGTATCAAAAGTAGAATAAACCATATGTATTATGTTTTGTGTGTCACAAGCTACATCAACCTTTTTTATGAACTCATTTGTATCACATGTTGCATCATTCATTTGGATGAACTCTTTTGTATCACATTTTGCATCAATCTTTTCTATTAGATCCTCTATATCATAACTTGTATCAACTTTTTTATTTGTTGCATATGTTTCATCAATCATGTCATCAATTTGATTTTTTTTTTCTCTCAATTTTATTTGAAGTGCATCAATCAATTGATCCTTGATTTCTATTTCATTTCGAAGATCATTTGCTGACTGTATTTTATCAACCATACGATCAATTAGTTTTTGTTTTTGAATTAATGTCCACTCAAGATTTTTAACTCGATTTTGCAATTCATGGTTGTACTCTTGCAATTCCTTGATTTATTGAGATGCTTTTTGTAAACGCTTTCTTCCTTTTCTCATTATTATTTTCTCGCTCGCTTGTCAAACTCGCTTGCACTTCTTTTTTTCTTGCACCCTCGTTTGATTTGATGTTGCACTTAGGGTGTTGGGTGTTATCGATCATGCACCCTAAAGTGTGATTATAATGACTTGACTCACTTTACCTCCTTATTCTAATTTCAGGTAGGTCTGTTTTGGAAAATGAATTACAATTTCAACCACTCAACTTTATCTATTTTGACTCAATGACTCAAACAACTCTTGATTCAAAGAGACACTTACAGAAAAACAACTACAAGTTACAATTTGGATGCTTTCATGATTCTTGTAGAATCGTTATTGAATGCTAATGTTGACAACTTGAACGTTTTGAATATGCTTGAATGTTCCTTGTAGCTACTTGATTACTTGTGCTCGATTGTGCTTGAATGACATTAAGTTGTGTGTATGAATTAACTTGCTTTAAATGCCATGTGTGTTACATTAAATGATGAATTGCAAGTATAATAATGTCATAACCAGACAAAAAAAGAAAGTAGCATCAAAAGCATGCACCATTGCACATAACGACAATGTCCTTATACCCCCTTATTCAATTTCGGGACATATCTAGAACGAGATCCACCACAAAAAAAGTTGATTTTATTAGGAATATACCAATTCAAGTGGTAAATAAAACTTTCAAGTAAACCCCCTTTTACAAAATAGGCTTTCACTAAGCTAATGTCCTTTTACACACCTTCACCAGACCTTCACTTTTGGTTTAATAAGAACCTTTAGAACCTATTTTTCTTAAAAAGGAGTACAACCAAAATAAAATTCACTTATAAACTTTCATTGCATCACATCATAGAGAAGACTTCAATCATTTATTTACTTTGTTACCTTTGAAACCCATTTCTTAAAAAAAACTAGCCAATGGTGTGTCTTACTTTATCCCTTGTGCTTTAGTAAATGAGGTGAGCAACTTTTAATAATAATAATAATAATCTAATTTTAGTTTGTGGGACATAGTAAATGAGGTGAGCAACTTTTAATAATAATAATAATCTAATTTTAGTTTGTGGGACAAGGGACCCCCTGTGCTTAGTGATTTGACTAGTAAAGTCTATGGAGATATACATACCCTACCCCCTCTGGATTTAAACTTGTGACATCTTAGGAGGAAACACTTCTTGAAGGACAAGCTCCAATGGCAAGGACAAATATGTCAAGCATGGAATTATGCAGGTATTCTGGCAGCTAATTCCTGGGATAATCTATTCAGCGAAGAGTTTGTTGAGAAGCTGGGAGCGATTATTGTAAAGCTTCACAAGAAAAGGGCCGAATGCAAAAGCCAAATGGAAAAGCAATCTGTCCCATAGGCTATTTTTAGCATCGTGGACGTTAAAAATACTTTCTTTCTTTCTTTCATATTCTTAACCATTAGAGTGAATCAAAGTATGACCTTACCTACCTTATTTTACTTCATTTTCTCCACTATCACTTAAAAGGTGCAAATGCCCTCCTTGGTATGCAATCCCGCTCTAGTGGGATCTAGTGCTCAACCTATGTACTATAAATACAAGGGGCCTTTATCACTTCCACCATGATGAAAAAACTGATGACCTTCCTTTCCAAGCGTTGAAGAGTTCATGTGGGATGGGCACATGAGCTGTTCATGTTCCAAATTGCTTTTGACATGTGCATGTGTAGTGAGGGCGGCTGGCTATCCAAATCCAATGCATTTCATGCCTCAACTTTTGAACGTCGCACCACTCCTCTCTCTCTTTTCGTTGGTACCTTGATTAATCCTACATTGTTTTACAGGGTATAAATTGGCATTCAACTGCCAAATGGCATCACTGCTGTTTGAGGAATTCTTTGAAGATTTAGTGACTTCCTTAAGTTGTTCGTTGCTCTTAATCGCGCATTACCAAAGCATTCATTTTTTAAAAATTAACTCCATTCAGTCACTCCTTCAAGAGCGGTGGCATATGAATTTCAC
Organism: Picea abies; assembly: GCA_900067695.1. Taxonomy (NCBI): domain Eukaryota; kingdom Viridiplantae; phylum Streptophyta; class Pinopsida; order Pinales; family Pinaceae; genus Picea; species Picea abies. Next base: position 7,766 of record CBVK0100069035.1, read on the forward strand.
AATCTTCATGTTTTGACATATTGCAACACAAGAAGCCTTGCAACAGCTGGATGTGATACTGCCCTGGTGTCATTCCTGCCTTAAACTCAGAGGGATCGATGGAAACTGCTTTTTGCACCAAAAAACCGGCCATATAACCAGGGGTCTAGGCTTATTGCATATGAACTGATCCATGATCATATACCAGCAGAGCTTATAGCAGATTTTGTAGTTGCTGCATTGCAAAAATAAGGTCGTGTGGATGCAATAATTGCTGGGGCAGACAGAATTGCTGAAAATGGTGATACAACAAACAAGATAGGACCATATAATCTGACACTATCAACTTTCCACCATGGTAAACCGTTTTATGTAGCTACTCCTTTGACCTTAGTTGATGCACGCATTTACCCCTTCTTCCTCAATATCGTCGTCGCCGAGGGTTTCAGATGGTACCTACAGATTGCTTTTAGATATGAATACAACACATTTGGACCGATGATGGTGGGTCGAACGCACTACAGATCACATTCTTGCAAACACATCACACCCTTGCAAACGAAATGACATCGAGCCAGGCCACATTGAAAATGTCATCAAAGCATCACCAATGCTAAATTGCTACCAACAAAAGAGCATGGATCCAAAACAGTAGATCCAAAAAAAAACCCACATCCACATTGACTAGAGAAACTAAATTCAAACCAGATTTTATGGATCGAAGAATTGCTAGATTTTAATAGATCTTGGATAAATACAAATCTAAGTATCATATATGAGTCATTATCCAATAGAAAACAATTTAGATATGATTTCAAAATGAGACAATACATACCACTCAAATGTTCCTCAACATAAACATCTCTTCATCTTCCATGGAAAACTACCATGGTGCTACCAGGCCTCGAAGACTCAAGAAGTTGAAGAAGCTTTGATCAACCTCTCTTCACCATGGCTCTAGACCATGTTAAGAATTGGACCACAAACAAAATGGGACAAGAAATGGTGGAAAAGGCCTTAAGCCATTTTGATGCACATTGAATTGATTTCATGATCTGAATTTTTAGTACATAGATTGGACACATCTATATCTCACTAACAACTCATTAGTGGTTTACAACCTATATCAATGTGGTATAGGACTTTGTGATTGTCTAAGGACACACACTCTAACACCATGATCATTTCTTTTCTCTACCTTCATATAGTGTATATATTTTAGATATTTGTTGTTGCATCCACTTTGCACATATTACATGTCACTAGTTATCTTCTGGCACCTTTTAGATGTGTTGAAGTTTTGAGTAGCTTCAGAAGATATTCTTATTGTATTTTGATCAAGTCAAAACCCTAAAAGAATAATGATAAATCATATTTGTAAAGTCAGCCCCATTGATCCATTACAAAAGGCAAATACAAATTAGAAAGTGACAATTGTACAAGTCGGTCCTGACCAAGTTAAAAGAGGATGGTTCATTGTCTATATAAAGGAGGTTAGGCACCTTATTTAGCACACAACACAAGTTCTCTCAAGGACAAGTTCGCCAACCTTATAAGAAGATGCAACAACATAAAAAGTGGTGCGCTACCCTACTGCAGCTAGGGTTTCTAGTTTATCTTGTGTATATCTTATATTCTGGCATATCTCTCTTATCTTGTGTATATCTTATATTCTGGCATATCTCTCTTGAAGAGAGCATTATATTGATATTGTACTTGGTTGATGAATCTATATTGAATAAGTTATGTTGGGTTTTCTTCACCAAGAGGGTTTCTCAAGATAAATCTTTGTGTATACTGTGAATGTCTTTCTTTCAGTGATTCTCATGCAGTTACTATGCTAATGAATTAAAGATTAAGGGATTTTGAATACTCTTAACTGCTTAATATTAATGAATTAAAGATTAAGGAATTCTAAATACTCTTAACTGCTTGTATGAAAAATTTATGCCTCCCACAAGTTGACCTACCTTGTTGACCACCATGGTACAAGTGGATGCCACATCACCCTCCATTACTCACGCATATGGGGCTAGCCATGTATGGACTTTCAAAAAAATTCTAGAAGGTCCAAAACCTTGTCACAATTGAGGGTTGAGAAAGTCAAAACCCTACCCCTATATGGCTATCGGGCAATGTTAAATATTGGGCCACTAGGAGGAGAATGAGTTCCATTCTTTAACACTGTATTTGTTCCATAGTTGATCAAAGAATCTAGGAGTAGTATTTTGAGAGCATAATAGAGGAGGAGAGATTATATAGAAACCACACAGGCCATAGTGGTAAAAGAAAACTCCTTAGAGAGTGCATCTTTCTTTGTACTTGAATTTGAAGAAGATAGAGCAGAGTGGCCTAACCTTCTAGTTGGGTTTGATTCCGTATTGGGTTTCCTAGGTTATATCTTGTGTTTATTTGTGGATGGTGTGTGATTATTTATTTTGGTTCTCTATTTTTCACATTTAATCTATTTCATACATTTTAGGTAGAAAACCACTTATTAAAGAATTCTGAGATCTAAAGGAAATTAATCTTCCCAGTAAAGATTTCAGTATTTTATTAGATTTGTTGTGACAAATTGTTGAGTGGAATATCCATGACAGTTTACAGATGAACATGCCATCCATTTCACAATTTCATTTATCATAAATCCACATGTATATATGTGTCCATCAACATATTAAATAAAAAAACAAAAAACATCATCAATTGTTATATAAGTTTGAGTCCATTACTCTACTATATAGCCAACATGTCCATTACATGTCAAATACATACAAAACTCAGGGGCATGCAAGCCACCCATGCTAGTCATCCTCATTGGATGGAGAAATCCATTCCAATGGCATCATGTCCCTCGACGAGAGATCATGTATTACTTTTCCCATGGCTCCTACCCTCCATAGGATAGAGTGCCACTCAAATCGTCCCCCAACACAAGCTCCTATATAGTGGTCATCCATGGTATGCCACCTGCGCTTTGATATCCAAATCAAAAGTACCTCCAAACTTCGATGGAGATCCTCTATCTCTTGCTACCAATCCCCCCCCTCCTCGAACCCTGATGGTATGGGATCAATAGATGGACTATCCCTCCTTGCCATTGCCTATCCTGTCGGCCTCACCAACACTATATCTGCACATTTCACACAAAAAGAGTGTTAGTACCATATATTTCCACATCATAATAAATGTAATACCTACAAAAAAATCAAGGCCATAACTACACAAAATCACTTTTTTTTTCCATATCATTTTATCATCAAAACTCACCCTTTGAGTTACCTACTTACCCCCCCTCCCTCCCCTAGGGGCCTTCCCACAACTTTTGGGACCCCTATCTCAAAGTTGACGAATGCACATTTTACCCCCAATAAGTGTGTTGGCCAATGCACATATTAGGGGCATTGTCTACATTGTCCAACACATTTATTTCCCCAATAAGTGCCTTGGAACCCAAAATTTTGACAGGGTGCCACAACTCAGAAAATAGCCCCTAATCTAGCAAAGTAATCCACCAAAATTGAAGAGCATAATTAGACCATGAACCTGACAGTGGCACCACCAATTTTCGATGGTTGATTCTCCCGTAGTGAGTTTAGCAAGATTTAGGTCCTTCTCCTCCTCTCCACATTCAGTCTCTTTGGAAAAATGGAGGGAAACTATTTTTATAAAAAAATCCCAATTTTCTTTTTGTTGTCGATGGCTCATAAAAACTCCAATTGACATACCATTTGCATCATTGGATTCATCTTTTCCATGTCTTCAAAAGGGTACTTTCAGTTTTTTAGATTTGACACTTCATCTGGAAGCCATTTTTTCCATGAAGGGTCAACAATTCATTATTATGTTCATTGAATTCCTATTCAATTGGTCACATTACTTAACCACCATTATGTAGTTATTATTGTTGACCATTGAGCCAAAATTCCCCATGGATAATCACTATCATTTGTGGTTTACCTATGTCTGTCCCCTAGCTGGGGGCACACTTGTTGCATACCACCTACACCCTTAGTTTGGGGCATTGTTCTTACCCCTCTTGAACAACCTCCTTGACATTATCAGGAGGATTCTGTTTATTTTATCCCCTCTTGAACAACCTCATTAGAATTATCAGGAGGGATTGTTACTTTTATTTCCCTCCTGACTAGCCTCATTGGAGTTCTCAGGAGGAATTTTCCTTTTTTCAGCCTCCTAACTAGTCTCATTGGCATTATTAGGTGGGAACCTTTTTTTTTTATTCCTCATGACCAACCTCATGGCACTATCAAAAGGGATATTTTTTTTCTTCCTCTTGACCAACCTCATTGGAATTATCAACAAGGATATTTTCTTTCCTTCCTTCCCTCCTGGCCAACCTCATTGGCACTATCAGGAGGGATCCACCTTTGTTTTCCCTCTTGAACAACCTCATTGGAATTATTAGGAGGGGTATCTACCTATATCCCCTCCTAGCTATCCTCATTGATACAATCATGAGGGATTTTGTCTTGTTATCCCCTCCTAACCATCCTCACTGGCATTACCAGGAGGAATCTTGTCTTTTTATTCTCTCTAGACCAACCTCATTGGCATTTTCAGGAGGAATCTCTCTCTGTATTCCCTCCTGGATAGCCTCATTGGAAATATTCGGAGGGATCCTTTTTTTCCTTCCTTATCGAATAGACTCATTGGCACTATTAGGAGGGATCCTTTCTTTCCTTCCCTCTCGACCAGCCTTATTAGCATTTTCAGGAGGGTTCTCTCCTTATGCACCCTCCTTACTAGCCTCATTGCCATTATCAAGAGAGCCCTTCCCCTATACACCGTCATGACCAACCTCATCAGAATTCTTAGGAGGGTTCTTTATTTTAATCCCCTCTTGACCAACCTCATTGGAATTCCCAATATGGATGATTTTCAGGAGGGTTCTCTCCTTATGCACCCTCCTTACTAGCCTCATTGCCATTATCAAGAGAGCCCTTCCCCTATACACCGTCATGACCAACCTCATCAGAATTCTTAGGAGGGTTCTTTATTTTAATCCCCTCTTGACCAACCTCATTGGAATTCCCAATATGGATGTTCTTTTGTATTTCCCCTCCTAACCAACCTCATTAGCATTCTCAAGAGAGATTTTCTTTTTTATTTCTCCTCCTGACCAACCTAATTGGTGTTCTCAAGAGGGATATTCCCTTTTTAGTTCCCTCATGACCAGCCTTATTGACATTCTCATGCAGGTTATTTTCTTCATTTCTCCCTTGACCAATCTCATTGGAACTTTCAAGAGGGATTTTCCTTTTAATCCCCTCTTGACCATACTCATTAGCAGTATCAAGAGAACCCTTTATTTTTATCTCCTCCTAACCAGCCTCATTGGCACTTTCATGAGGTTTTTCTCCTTTAATCCTCTCCTGACTAGCCTCATTGGCACTTTTAGAAGGGATTTCCCTTCAATCCCCTCCTGACCAACTTTGTTGGCACTATGAGGAGGCACCTTTCTTTTTATACCCTCCCAACCAACCTATTTAACACTTTCAAGAGGGTTTTTCCCTTTAATTCCATATTGACTAGACTCATTGGCATTCTCTAGAGGGATCTTCCTTTTTAATTTTTTTCATGACCAACCTCCTTGGCATTTTTAGCAGGGACATTCCATTTCCATTACCTCCTGGCTAGTCTCATTGGAATTCTAAGGAGGGATCTCCTTTGTTATGCCCCTCATGACTAGCCTCATTGGAATTATCAAGAGGGATATCCTTTTTTATTCCCCCCTGACTAGCCTCATTGGCATTATCAAGAGGGATATCCCTTTCTTATTCCCCCCCGACTAGCCTCCTTGGAATTATTAGGTAGTCCTTGTACTTCCCATGTATCTAGTTCATACTTTAGTAGCATTCCTATCTCTCCCTTGTTCAAAGCATCTGAGATGCGTCACCTTTTTTCCTATGGAGTCCATTCAATTTCACATTGTGTCCTATTATAGTTTTTCAACAACTCCATGATTCATACCCATCATATGTCTCCCAACTATTGGCCTCCATTTATCCCACTGATACCTTTGATCAACATTATGCCTAGTCACCTACCATTCCATATCAATTTTTTTTAGTCGTTGCCAGGTCAAACCTACATTTATGCTATGCACAAGGGAAATCTTGAGTCCACCTCTCAGTTCCTTACATCCATCCCTGGTGTTAGTGCATATCATTCACACTATGATTGTCACCTAGTTTTGGCACCAAGGAGTCTCCCTTGGTTCGAATGGGTCTCCACCTATCGACCTCAACACTTGTGTTCTAGGGGTTCAACTTAGAGGATTGTGTCCATTGGGTTCATATTTTCTATTGATTCCTTGGTTATTTCTTATGTGCTCGACTCCTTCTCCTTATCACACATTTAAGACTTATACACTTGATAGTTCAATGCTCAAGTTGTTTATGCCATCATTGTGAACATGTGTGAGATGCTGTAGACCTCAGGAGGGGTGTTATAGCATCAATTTCAACTAGTGAAGCATTAATTCTCTTATTGGCCTAGTCCCTATCCTACTTATAGACAACTCTTCCCCATACCTCCTTGAGACCTTCTAAAAGTATATATTTTTGAAAGTTTTACTGTTAGGGACCTAACCTCCCTAACCCCTCACGTAGGTAGAATAATATAATTCCATGTAATAAAGGATAATATTAATAAGGCCTAGTAATAAGGAAGAATACGTCAAATGTAAGAAGACCTAATAGAAGATTCTGCTTCTAGAAGGATCTTCCTCTAGATTGTTCTTTTGGATAGATAGAGTATAAATAGAAGTAGAGGGTATGGAAAATATTATCTTGGATATTATTGTAATAGAGCTCTGCTCTTTTGGAGGTTGCCCCTTCGAAGAGGCAAGTGAACATTGCTATCAGTAATCAAAGTTCTCTTTCTAGTGTTATTCTGGTATTGTTCTGATTATACCATTCCTTCTCTACCATTTCTAGTTAAAATATTTATGTTCTGCATACTATTTTATATCTGGAATACTACAATGGTATCAGAGCACCTTCCTTGGCATAAAATTGTAAGTTAAATTTTTTTTTTCCAGGGTAGAGACGTAGTCCGGCGTCTTAAAGCTACAAATATTTGTCATTATGTGAATAAACCCATGGTCGGGGAGTCATACACATAGGAAATACAAGTGCTACCTAGGCGCACATTTGTTGGTCATCCTCATAACCCCTGTTGATACCCCTTCGAGTGGTAGCGCATCAAACAACACTTGTATACGGATCGACCTAGATATTTTGAAGCCCTCCATAGATAAATCGATCCACCACCTGACTGATATAGTGCCATCGAGAACAACACTCAGGAAGATACTCTCTAGTACCTGGGTATTCGGG
>CBVK0100069036.1:0-15105 GCA_900067695.1 Picea abies
TGTCCATCGGGCATGATCCTGCACATCAACAGCTACGCCCTCCATGGGATCATCAGTCATAGAGATCATATCAATGTCAATCACATCTCATCATCAATATTATTAAACATGTGCATAAAATCCCTAATACATTAGTCAAAAGCTCAGAGACATTACACAAGTCTGCAATACAAGTTTGGAGAAAAGGACAAGACGTCCTATTGTGCTAGTGTCCACTGGAAAAGGAAATTTTCTGGAGGGTACCTCATCCAATCCATGTAAGTGGGTGATGTGGTCAGGGGATGTCCAAGCAGGTGGGTGTAATGAGGGAAAAGGATGAAAATATTTACTTGTGGGTGCCTTTGTAGAAGGTGAGTTGTAACTGTCCTAGATGCAATCTTTCAAGAGCTAATTAGGGGACACTGCCCTGGCGTGGTGATCATTAGTGACAGTGTTACCCACAAGTACTTTCATAGAAATGAGAAGGTTGGCTCGTGATGAGACTCCCTTTCCCTTGGCCATGCAACCAAGAGTCATTACCTTGGCATGGTAACCAGCTAGTAGTAATGACATACTACTAGGTACCCATGGACCTAATAGGTTGGCTCGTTATGAGACCCCCTATCCTTTGATCAGGTCTTGTTTTATTATTTTACGGGTCCCTCTTGTTTCTTATTGAGAAGCCTTTTATTGCTTTCTCAGGGATCCCTGGGTGAAGCATCTCGAGGTTTTATTCTTAGGGTTTTATCTGTTACTAGTTTTCTTTTACCTTCTGGGCCTTTAGCCCCTTCTTCCCATGAGGTAAGGTGAAATCCTATAAATATTTCAACCCATTGACCAGACAAGTGGAATGGTATAGGTGAGTGGGAAACAAGATGAAACAGTGGTGCTGTGATGGGAGCAGATGATGGCTTTTCAGAAATCCCCCTAGTGGAAAACCAAAAACTACAGACACAGGCTTGCTAAGGCACCCTGTCTATCCCCACAAACATGGTCAAGTGGGAAAATGTAAGATCCAAGAATTTTTTAGAAACAAAAGAAATCAAATGCACATATTCAAAGGTTTTGATGATCAAAGTGACACATACCATGATACCCAGACTAATTACCTCATGGAGCAAGAACCATATTTGACACAAGACCAAGCCGATGGTAATGGATGCTGCTACTGGGCCATCCAGGGCCATGCTAAAGTCAATCCTGCTCTCGGTACTCCATGTCTAGGACCTGTGGGCTTCGAGACATGATTTCCTAGTTATCCCTAAAAGTGGGGGATAAGAAATCCAAAATATATGTAACAAGACTAGGCACAAGGATTCCAATAAGTGATTAAATGTTTTAAGATAAACAACTAGGAACAATAGCATAAACCACAAGTATATCCACCTCCCTATTTAAATAAATAAACGTCTTTAAGTGAATTAAAACCATGCAATCTTACACTTTAATGAATCCAAAATATATGTAACAAGACCAGGCACACGGATTCCAATAAGTGATTAAATGTATTAAAGATAAACAACTAGGAACAATAGCATAAACCACAAGTATATCCACTTGAGAGAGAGGGTTAGGAGCTAGTGCATGCGAGCGTTAAATCTGATATGTAAGATAAACAACACTAGCAACTTCAGATTTGTATTTGTATGGCTATCACTTAACCAATAAAACTTCAAAGAGGAAAGAACCACTTTTATTCTACTTTAGGGCACATAGAGTGAAAGCAATTAGCATAAATGAATGGTGCAATGTGTGCTTGTGATTACCAGTTGATTAAATGCTAAGAAAGGACAATCTTAGGGTTGCCCTTCAACTTCTAAATCTGTTTTATGATAAATAACAGAGACATTTCAGATTTAGGTCTTGAAAAAGACCATCCAAGAGAGAGAATGCACTAGAAAGGAAGACGTCTTGGATGTTTCCTCTGGGGCAAGAGATATGCTATCCAAAAACAACCCAACAAATGTTAGAAACAAGTTCTAAATATACATAACCGTTGACTAAGCAAGTACTTGTAAAATAAATTGTGAATCCCCCTAGGGTTTCAACGTTAGCACTTGGAATTCACCAAGATAATCTCTATATAAAAGATAAGCAATAATAAACACTTTAGAAATTAAATTCACCACTAGATGTGTAAGATAAACTTGTAGAAGCAATCTAGAAATGAAATATAGGCTAGGTATGAGTAAGAATACACTTTTGAGCACCAAATCCTAGCCTTAAGGTTTCACCAAATCTGATTCTTATTGCTGCAATTTAATTTTCAGATTTGAGAAATGCCTTAAATCAGCCCACAAAATGTTAGATAAGATCTTGAAACACCTTTCTAGAGGGTTGTTTTGCCTCCTTAGGGTTAGAAATCAACAATTAAGCACAAACCCTTGAATAAGCTAGTCTAGGAAATGAAATGAACCGTTAACTTTGCACTGGACTATGAACCAATCTAAATAAAGATTTTTATTTGAATTTTCACCGTTAGATTTATTTCTAAACAAACAAAAATAGAAAGATTTTCGAATTTGAGGGTTTTTGGTTGGTTGTTTGGAGAAGACAAGTGCCTTTCTCCAATTAGGGTTTATGGGGTCAAGAAGTATGCCCCTTTAAGAATTGGTCACTTCTATCTTAAGGATTAGGATAAGAGATTAGAACCCTAGGGGTAGAGTAATCCCTCTCCTAATCAAGATAAGGTACGAGGACGTAGGCCCTAGAAGAACGGATTCCATGAGGGAAAAATATTCACCAACAAGATCAATTATGGCTTGAATAAATTACCTAAAACCTTTGTCAAGGAACCAAAGGAAAAACTAGACAAGAGATTGAGCACTTATCAAACCAACAATGGAAGCTAGAAGAGATAGAAAGCCTAGACGTCTTCCTTCCAAGTGGTTAATTAACCCTTCAAATGGATCGATCTTGCTAGCCAGTAGAAGTCTTGAACATTCAGACCTAATCTTTGATGCACCAAGAAAATAATCAAGAAAGAGAGAGCTCCAAGAATTGACACCAAAACCTCCAATAGGTAGATCTTCACCAAATCTGATTTTAATTGCTGGAATTTAATTTCCAGATTTGAAAAATGCCTTAAATCAGCCCACAAAACGTTAGATAAGATCTTGAAGCACCTTTATATAGGTTGTTTTGCCTCCATAGGGATAGAAATCAACAATTATGCACAAGCCCTTGAATAAGTTAGTCTAGGAAATGAAATGAACCAGTAACATTGCACTAGACTACGGGAAAAATCTAAATAAAATTTTTATTGGAATTTTCACCATTAGATTTCTTTCTGAACAAACAAAAATAAAAGGATTTTGAATTTGAGGGTTTTTGGTTGGTTGTTAGGAGTTGACAAGTGCCTTTCTCCAATTATGGCTTATGAGGTCAAGAATTATGCCCCTCTAATAATTGGTCACTTTTATCTTAACGATTAGGATAAGAGATTAGAACCCTAGGGGTAGAGTAATGCCTCTCCTAATCAAGATAAGAAGGTATGAGGACCAAGGCCCTATAAGAAGGGATTCCACGAGAGAAAAACCTTCACCAACAAGATCAATTATGGCTTGAATAGAATATCTAAAGCCCTTGTCAAAGTACCAAAGGAAAAACAAGATGAGATTGAGCACTTATCAAACCAACAATGGAAGCTAGAAGAGATAGAAATCCTAGACGTCTTCCTTCCAAGTGGTTAATTAACTCTTCAAATGGATCGATCTTGCTAGCTAGTAGACATCTTGACATTCACAAGTTAGCTTTGATGCACCAAGAAAATAACCAGGAAAGAGAGAGCTCCAAGAATTGACACCAAAACCTCCAATAGGTAGATCTTTAACAAATTGTATTCTCAAATGATATCCAACAACAATAACAAATTGGAATGAGAGGAGAGCCTTTATTTATAGATGAGGCCTCTATATCCTTCTCATTCTTTATTATTTTCTTTATCCCTAAATTAGCCTAGGAGAATTACAAAAAGTGACTTGTCATCCACATAATGAAGAAGACTAAGTCAAATACAAGTAAAGCATGCCACATGTACAATATAACCCTCATGAGAAGGGGACATCCCATAAAGAAGGAGGGCGACATGGTGAAGCCTCAAAACATGGTTTGGAAGTCTCCCAAGCATGAAAAGTGCCAACGTCTAGCCTCTAGGTGTGGAACGACCTCATGGAAAGGGTGAGAAAAGCCTCAAAAGGTGGATAGCTCCTCAAATAATGGTCATAAACCTTCAAAATGTCTCCAAGGCATGAGCATGTCCATATCTCATGTCAAAAAATGGGTCATAAAACCCCCAACGGCTAAAGTGACGTCCAAATGAGTGGGGTCGATCCTCAAATCACATACATAATAGCTCAAAAGATGACCAAATATGAGAGTGCTCTAGGATCCTTAATGTGGCATGTGTAGGGGTGACCCATGCAAGTAAAAATAGCCCATCTGTGCCTCGGAGGACGTGATCGGTGGCTTAAGATACATGTACTGCCTCGAGAATTGTGAAATGCCTCGGGAAGCATGAAATTGAAGGAGCATCTACATAATCATCTCCAAGAGTAGATGGCGGAAGTTTGACAAACACATAATATGGGGGTCCCTGCTTAGGAATAAGATAAGTGTGCTATACATATGTGTGACAACCTTTACATTATAAGAAACACATTTACATTACATACAAAGAAGTGAGAGATACTAGTAGCTCGCCTAGATCACGTGTCCTGGTAGATCCACCTCTAAATGCTCGCATACCTACCTAGATCATAAATGACCGACATGATGATGAGTTACTGACACCAAGGGGCAGTAAGCCAAAGCCATGAGAGCAATGCATATCTTTAAATGGGGACTAAAAGGATGGGCCATGACCGACCACAAGGGGTCTAGAGATACCACCTAGGCCTCTCACTGATACATAGACATCTAAGCATGGCCCAATACAATACATGAGTACGCAAATAACCACACTTTTGGCTAATCATGGTTCAATGATACACATAATTTGCTCATATGATGGACCACGTCTGCAAAACAATGTAGGGTATACTCAAGTGAATTTGAGGTGTAACAGGGACAACAAAGAGTTCTTGATATCACGGGCAAGAAGTGCCACTTGTGGATCAATTTAGGAGTTAGTGCTTTGTCATGATTGGACCTGAAAAGGTTCTTGGCATGTATACCCATTTGGACCTTGCTTGGGTAGTTAGAGTTGCTATGTTATTAGTGATTGTTTTTGCTAGTAGATTGCTTGGGGGTAGGGAATGAGAGTGAGTTGCCCTTTTCACACAAGGAAACATTTCACCAATGTGTGGGATGCGTTTCTCAAAATGGGGGGCTTTTGGGTGTCCCCTGCCCCCCACTCCCAACAAAAAAAAAAAAAAATTTGAAAAAGAAAAAGAACAAGAACATATAAAAAGTGAAACTCCCACTGATAGTCCTGATGACTTCATGCAATGCATGGATGTAGAGGACTAGTCCATGGAACTACCTCTTTGATGCTCATTTGACGTTGATTGCTTTTCACTACTTTTTTGTTTTTAGTGTTCATTGCCCATTGTTAGTTTTCAATTTAATTTTTTCTTTTAGATACTGATGACCTCAGACCAAGTCCTTGACTCGTCACTCTTTACTATTTTTGAGTAATTTTAATTTACTATTTCAGTCTTTAGTATCTACTTTTTAGTATTTAAATTTTACCTAGTACTATTTAGAATGATGAATTTGAATCAATGTATCTCATTATGATTTTGTTATAAGTTATAAATTTGAAAAGATGTGCATGTATCATTGATTCGATGTGAAATATTCAAATATGATAAATGGTAAATCATAATAACAATGGTGATTAATGAATTGTGATTCATGTTTGTATCATTTTTCCATTTTGAATTTGGTATTTACATTGCATAATGATGAATTTACATGGGATAAATTGTTTTGTTGGGATTTTATTATTATTATTAATTTTAGAGATGGGGCCTTGTATGCTAGGGGCCTTGATGTTCCCTGCCCCCATGAATTTCCTTAAAATTTGGGGGGTGTCTCCACACATCCACCATGTGTGTTTCCTCGCTCCCATGCTCCCACGTCCCAAAAACTTGGTGGAACAGTGGTACACATATATTGTACACTAATTATATGTTCAAAGATATTCACTAGACTTAAGTCTCATCATATGTAGATGCAGATTGTGCATGTTCTAAGGGTGATATGAAATCAACTACAAGATACATGCAATCTTAGATCCGATGTGGTTTCTTGGATTAGAAAGTTGTCAAAGGCTACGTCATGATCCAATGAAGCAAAGTATACGGATGTGATGGATGCAACACACCAAGCAGTATGGCTTCACTGAATATTGGAAAACATGAACTCGGCAATATGAACTGATACCATTGAAGTGTAATAATCAAAGAATTGTCAAGTTGGCAAAGAGTCCAATTTTTCATAATCAAACTAAGCACATAGAAGTTAATTGTCACTGTATCATAGGGCAGGTCGAATACAAGGAGATCAAGTTGATCTACTGCCAGACAACTGCTCAAGCAGTGGATATATTCACGAAAACAGCTATCCGAGAATGTTTCTAAAATTTAGAAAAATGTTAGGTGAAATAGAAATAAGCATTGTGAGTAAAGGGGTGTTAGGAGATCATTTTTATTCATAAGTAGTCATTACAAATTATTGTTAATATGAAGGTTAGGTGTGCAACAGTGCAAATACCGAAAGACGTTGTAATTCACCTGCACAAAAAATAAGATTATGTATATGAACATTACAAGTGAGTTTCTCTGTCTCGACTCTCTCACACTATCTCGTCCTCTTTTTCTCATGCCAATCAACAATCAATCCATGCATAGTATGTAATAAATAGAAAAAAACCTAGTAGTTTAGGAAGTTTACCATTAGTCTAATAAGTTGTCTACTTTATGTTTGATGATATTATGATTGCATACACAATATTTTTCTCTAATGGCTATGATAAAAAGTGACGTGGTAGTTCATGCTTGATTCTTTGACATCAACAAATGATCGACTAATAGGGCTTCATGTCTTAATTATGAGAGATTTTATAATTTTATGATCTTAAAATAAATACTATTATTTAGTATACAAACTCTTGTTTTTTTTGTCTATGGAATTTGAAAATGCCAATCCCTATTACCTTGTTTCTTGATTAGGAATATTATATTGATTTGTAAGAAATCGAAAACTAATTTTGAACTTTTTATTCATTTTTCAGGAAGGGTTGGCACCGATTCAATTGCAGGTTGAAACAAAATACCATCGCGCCACTCCAGGGGGCACTGGAAATGTCAAAACTATAGGCAATTATGCACCGGTAAGAAAACGTATTTATGATATTTGTTTGTAACACAAATATTTTTTCGTTAAACGCTTTCAAAATTATTCTATTAACATGGCACAAAGTATTTAGTTAAAAATAGTTGTCCACATATGTAGTTCAACACTAGCGCTAGCTTGAGGAGACAAATGCCTCATTAACTATCTATTTACCTTCATCAAAGTCCAAAATGCAAAGCACCAGATGATGCAATAACAAAAAGGACACATGTCTCAAAAGTAAATATGACCATCGTAGCTAGTACAACAAGCAAGATTGTAATCAATAGTCAACATACTCAAAAAAATTGAAGAGCAGGATGTTGTGGGGAGTAGTCAAGCTCTAGGAGGATCATTTGTGTCATTATTTGGCAGCCCTCCGCAACTATGCATCGACAATGCATGCTCATGCCCATTAACTTCCCATCTATTGTTTTCTTGTTATAGGGCTTTCTCAATGATTGAAATCAACAAGGCCGATGCTGGAGATTTGTCATTTGGCGGTTTGGAAGGAGAGATATGAGGCCAACTGTGTTGTCTCTAATGACACTCCCTTACATTTCGACTTGCTCTATGGCAAGGTCAACTTGCACTCCTTTGTGATTGCTAGGATCGAGTTGACAGCATTTCGACTTGCTCTATGGCAAGCTCAACTTGCACTCCTTTGTGATTGCTAGGATCGAGTTGACAGAACCAGAGAATTTGTTGGGGGATCCTAACCCATTTTGTGAGCAACTTCTACCCAATTGTCTAGACACCGTTGGGGATGGGTAACATCTAGCTTGACCTTTTGGATTAAACAATGGTTAGAGGATACAACTTAACACATATTGCCTCTTTATCAGCCCATGGAAAAATAACTTATATGTAGGAGCTTGATTAAAAATAGCTTCATTTCAACTTTTCCATATCAAAAGTTAGAGCTTCAACCTTGACAAGTTTCCATAAAGAGTGGGACTCAATAGACCGTGAGTGTTTATCTCCCAAAAGGGAAAACTTCCAAGAAGTAGGGTTTGGGGAGAGATCACTACTAGAGTTCAAAACCCACTTCACGCTGACTTGACAAAAGGGCAATGTAATGTATCTAATTGACCATAGTTAAGCTAACTAACCCTAGTTACTAGGAGTCACGATGTGATGTCCCCATTTTTGTATTTACCTGCTTTGCAGTTGCAGGTGACCTTCAGGGTTTATGCCAGCTTGACCAGAGGGTTAAATGGAGGTTGTGACCTTCAGGGTTTATGCCAGCTTGACCAGAGGGTTAAATGGAGGTTAACAATGAGCTCGAAGGGTTTGAGGGAATTATATGAGGCCCAACTTAGCCCATTTACCATATTTCATCATCATGATCATTTCCACACAATTCGTTCTTGGTTCCGTGGCATTCCCACGATTCCCGTAATTTGGGCTATTATTGAGCATAATTTAATTAAATACACTAATGGTGTTATTTAGATCATATTATCTGAGGAAATACCTTGGTGTAATAGCTTTTGGAATCGAGGTGAAAAGATGTAAAGGTTGGGATGATGAGAAAAGGACTTTCGACATCTGAAAAAGTCTTAAAGCCAATCAATCACTTTCCGGCATTAAAAAGGGAATTAATTAATTGATTATTTAATGTCATCGGAGCGGGAAATTAATCTTTTTAAAAAAGGTGACATTGAGTAATTGGAAAAAAGGCGCCTAATTGGCTATTGAATTAATAAAGTCACTTTAACTTATTAAAAGGGTAAAAAGGTCGCAAAAGGGTCAACAAGAGAGTAAAAGGAGAACGAGGGGCACCCTCTCTCATTATTCACTTGTATTTTATAAAAAACAAATTAAGAGAGCTCTTGTGGCTTTGGCTCTTTGGGACGGAAACCCTAGAGAGAGTTGGAGATTGGTTTTGGTGGTGAGACTATCCACCCTGGCTGGTCGAAGGAAGGAAATCACACAGATTTCTTCATTGTACTTCAGAGTAACTAAGCATCTTGTCATTTGGCAGCTCATTCTTGTTTGTAGAGGTTGATTTTTCTTGTGGAGGCTGAGTTTACTTGTCAGAGGGAGAATTTCTAGTTTGGGCCGAGTTTATTCACTAAAGGATGAGTTTTCTCTTGAAGCTGGGTCATATATCTTCCTTGGGGCCGAGTTTAATAGAGTGAGGGTCGTGTTGTTGGGTAAAGGTTTGATTTCTCCTCTGCTGGGCACGTTTTGTTGAAGGAAATTTGTGGGTTCTTCATGCTGGGTCGTTTTCTTGTGAGCTGGGCGCAATTTTGAAGCTAGGAAGCCGAGTTCTCATTCCCAAAGTTGAGTTAGACAGCAGACTGAAGTTCTCTTGCGCACAGGCCACTCCTCCTTGAAGGAAAGACCGTATTTGTCTGATGAAACTGAGTTACCTATATCAGATCGAGTTCTGGGAATAGAAGGCAATTCATTTCAGTGAGACAACGATATTCGGAGCAGCAAAGGTGTCATTTGCAGGGCAAACTCGTGGCAATATTACTCTTCCAGCACATAAAGGCCTGTTATCTGAGATGTATCAATCAAGATTCAAAACTGTGAGTTAATAATAATGTTATAGCTGGGTTATTCGCTGGTCGATAATAAATATATCTCTGCTGTGTTGTGTCAATTATATCAGCTGTGTGTAGTGGGTTTTTCCTATGATTGCTGTGTTAAAAGAGAGGTTTTGGCACACTAAAATTACATGTAATCCACTCATAGCACTTCAGAAAAACCAACGAAAATGCCACAGTAGTAAATTGGAGGATTTAACAGTGAGAAGACACCTACAGCCTAGGTGTTTGACGAAAGCCAATATTCAGAAATACTTATCCATTTGCTACAGCAGCAGTGAGGTAAATTGTGTCATCGGTACCGAGGAACATTACAATGGTATCAGATTCATATATCCTGCCAGCTTGTGGGGTATTCAGTGGGAGGATAATTTCAGATTGCTTCAGATAAAGTGACTAGCACTTATTCCTTTCTATATCAGCAGTGGTATTTGGTATCGAGCTTGCATTAAGTGGGCTTAAGGAAGCTGAAGACCACTCAGGAACTCATGGCGGAGACTTTGCAAATCCTTCAAAAAAATAAGAAGGATCTAGCAGCTGGATTAGAGCAGTTCAGGAAGGATCTTGAGCTCATAACTTACTACAAGGAGTATCAGGCATGAAGTGAGGAGTTCCAGGCCGCTATGTCACTAGAGGACTATTGCACCATCAAGTGCGAGGACTGGCCTAGAGGTTGGACCAAGGATTCTTTGAAAAGCACAAGGCAGAAATTGAAGGGAGATGAGTGTGAAGGACAAGGAGTCTGGTTGGAGACGCATGCATCTAGTCATGTTGAGGATGCGTGCAATGAGGATGACAAACCATCATTCCTTGATACACCAGTAGATCCAGCCTATGAGGCTGTCAACATCAGTACACATGGTGGAGATGTTGATAGTACCCAAGATGAAGTTTTCCAATCAGCAGGTGTTGCTGATTCGACGCCTTATCCCATTTATGATACTTATGATGATGAGGGCATGATTGCACCTGAACATGACGAAGTTTTGGGGGTTGATGAGTTTCCTTTGGATGCTGATCTGTCGTCTCAGGAGTTGCACATAAAGGATGACAAAGGGGAAGACGACTTTGGGGAGCGTGACTGCAACACAAAAAAATGGTATGTAGAGGTTTTCTCCTATGAGTCCCATCATTTGATAGTGCAATTGAAGGTGAGCGAGGACATGATTGTGGCAACCATAAAACATTTTGAGGACACTCATACATTGGTAGCAGATTGTTGTTGGAAGGCTCCAAGGACACATGATGAATTTGGAGAACTTTCCCTTGCAAAATTTCAGCTCCAAGGACACATGATGAATTTGGAGAACTTTCCCTTGCAAAATTTCAGGAACTTAGAGAGGCGTTGATAGAGACCATCTTCTCACACTTGATGAGATGTATTATGGTGCGCTAAAAGGGGAAGAAGAGGAGGTCGACAAGCTTACCCATGAGCTTGAGATTACCAAGATTTCTTTGAAGAGCATGCAGATGGCCCTTCAAGAATAAGAGATGCAGATTGTCGATCTTTATGAGGAACTAAGTCTGGTATGGTCGTCGTCATCTACAGCGGAGGCTCAATATTCTATAGCAGCCATAGCAGGGGAGGATGCTAGCAGTGCTCATGATTGGATGGAGGAGCTTCTTGTGAGGATCCAACACAAGGAGCAGTTGGATTTGCATGTGCTTGAGGAGAGGTATGAGTTAGAGATTTTTGATTATGCACATGTTTTGCATTATGGGGATCATGAGCTACATCCTTTGGGGAGCCCATTAAAGGCTCGAGGCTCAACTACATAGGAGATAGTTGAGCAAATTCCTTGTGGATCAGCGAGCAAGGAAGTATATATACCCATTGATTATGGGATTGACTATATGATAGAGATGGACACATCACTTTGGGATCCATGTTTAGTGGACATTAGTGGAGTAATGGATATAGTCGTGCATACAGGACACATGGTAGTACAGGATGATGCGGTGGTGTGTAGTGGTGTACAATACTATACACTATACATTGGTGTATGGCGGTGTACAATGGGTTTTTGAAGCGTTTCCGCTAGGGAGACACCTTGACAGGGGCGTTGAGCATATGAAGCGTTTCCGCTAGGGAGACACCTTGACAGGGGCGTTGAGCATACATTGGGGTTTGAGTTACCCAGGATCGATGAGTGGATGGATGAGCTTCATGGATCAGTATATTCGTCCAAGATTGATCTTTGATTGGGATACCACCAGGTCAGAGATAGAAAGTAGGATTCTCATAGGACTACTTTTAGGAGCTATTACGAGTTCTTGGTCATACCAGTAAGGATGGCCAACACACTTGACACTCTCCAGTCTTGCATGCAGTTACGAAGGATTCTGTTGTTGTTCATTAATACTCTCATTACATACAACAGGACATGGGAGGATCAGTTGTGGCAGTTGGATGAGTCATGGGGTAGTATGGACATGACTGGTATTTGCCATTTGGACCATATGATCAGTGCGCAGAGTGCACGGGAGGAGATCCAGACTCTATCGGATCGGTTCACGGAGATTTCAACAGGGAATGGGAGTGGACTTCCAATTTGGTGGTTGGATCCTAGCATTCATCGGAGTGATAGATTGTTTCAGATGATGAGGATGATCGACATGGTTGTGTCAGGAGTGATAGATTGTTTCAGATGATGAGGATGATCGACATGGTTGTGTCAGTGATTAGTCTACGTCATTGTGGGGATGTTGTGAGAGGAGTTGTTGAACTTTGCTTTATATGGGAGGTAGATTTTCCCTCACGATACCCAGGATCGAGCCTATCCACGGGTTGGTAGACTTTGACTTCACTGAGATGCTTGGGAAAGACATGATCCAGGATAGTGAGTTCAGTCCTTTCGGGGATTTCAGCTTGGGGGTCCAGGAGAGGAGATCGCAGTTTGAGCATGGTGATCAAACGGTTATGACTAGAGGGGTGCAACGTCAACACGATGGTTCCAGTCCTTTCGGGGATTTCAGCTTGGGGGTCTAGGAGAGGAGATCGCAGTTTGAGCATGGTGATCAAATGGTTATGACTAGAGGGGTGCAACGTCAACACGATGGTTCCTCGCGGAGGTTAGCTTGGGACCTTGGGACTGCAGAGTTTGACAGCTTGGCATCTGATATAGATGAGATGGCCAATTTTCGCTTTTTGGAGTTTACTCTCGAGATGCTTAGGATTGGATGCATGGAGGAGTGGTCTTCTGAGGATCTGAATGAGTTTGTGCATCTTATGATTGCCTGGATTATCAGAGGCAATTAGGGGGATTTTTGTGTTAGCACCGTGCAGATCGGTGCTATGAGCAGAGAGTGGGAGAGCATGTTGATAGATTGCATCACAGGTATACTATGAGCAGAGAGTGGGAGAGCATGTTGATAGATTGCATCACAGGTATACCGAGGGAACAATGGGCAGATAGTGGATGTGCAACATTTGTCTAGTTAGCAGAGTTCACACTCTTCCAACGATCTCTTCGGAGCATGGGGCAACACAGGTGACATAGCCATCCAGTGGAGAGATGTTCAGAATCCATGAGCAGCCCAAAGTTATTGCCAGTGATCGGGACAAACTTCCTTCTCTGATATTCGTGATCGAGTATGTCAGTGGATTTGTTGGCCGTGACTTCACCTGGAGGTCTATGCAGACTACTATTCATGGTAGTAGGTCCAACCCTTACAAGTATTTCATAGCCATCCAGTGGAGAGATGTTCAGAATCCATGAGCAGCCCAAAGTTATTGCCAGTGATCGGGACAAACTTCCTTCTCTGATATTCGTGATCGAGTATGTCAGTGGATTTGTTGGCCGTGACTTCACCTGGAGGTCTATGCAGACTACTATTCATGGTAGTAGGTCCAACCCTTACAAGTATTTCGACTTGGAGTTCCAAGAGAGGAGGATACCGATGGGGCACAATGGTCGGATGATTATGATCAGAGTGACACAACATCAATGGGGTGGGTCCTTTTTGAGATTAGCTTGGGACCCTGGGATCTTGGTATTAGTTAATTCAACAGCTGACAGAGAGACATGAGCTAGTCTTTTCTTTCATGAGATTGGATCCCTAGTAGAGCAGTGCTTTGAGGGGTTGTTACAATTGTATGGCTTATCAGAGGTAGCCAAGGGGATTTTTGTGTTAGCATCGTGCAAATCAGTGCTATGAGCAGATAGTGGGAGAGCATGTTGATAGATTGCATCACAGGTATACCGAGGGAACAGAGGGAAGATAGTGGGTGTGCAACATTTTTCCAGTTAGCGGATTTCACACACTTCCCGACAATCTCTTCAAAGCATGGGGTAGCACTAGTGACATAGCCATCCATTGGATAGATGTTTAGAGGCCATAAGAAACCCAAATTTATTACCAATGATCAGGACATAATTCCTTCTCCTATATTCGAGATCGAGTATGACAGTGTATTTGCAGGTCGTGACTTCACCAGGAGGCCTATGTAGACTACTATTCATGATAGCAAGTCCATCCCTTACAAGTATTTCAGCTTGGAGTCCCAGGAGAGGAGGATACATAAGGGGCACGATGTTCAGACGATTATGATCAGAATGTTGCAATGTCAGCATGGTGGGTCCTTTCTGAGATTAGCTTGGGACCCTGGGATCTCAGTATTAGTCAGTCCAATAGCTGACACAGAGATAGGAGCCAGTATTTTCTTTCATGAGATTGGATCCCTAGTAGAGCAGTGCTTTGAGGGGTTGATCGAGTTGTTGCAGTATCGAGTTGCTCTACTTATCAATAGTATTAAGGAGGTTTCTTATGTTAGTACCTTGTCGGACCGCGCATTGAGCGAAAGATGCTTCACATCTCCCAGGGTGGTTTGGGACCCTGGTATCATTTTCAGTTTCAGTCTGGTTCAGTCGATGGGGTGTTTGGTTGTGATGGTATTGCTTGAGGACAAACAATCTTTGGGAAGGGATGACTGTGATGTCCCCATTTTTGGATTTACCTGCTTTGCAGTTGGAGGCGACCTTCATGGTTTATGCCAGCCTGACCAGAGTGTTAAATGGAGGTTAACAATGAGCTTGAAGGGTTTGAGGGAATTATATGAGGCCCAACCTAGCCCATTTACCATATTTCATCATTAGGATCATTTTTGCACAGTTCATTCTTGGTTCCGTGGCATTTTGACGATTCCCTTAATTTGGGTTATTATTGAGCATAATTTAATCAAATACACTAATGGTGTTATTCGGATCATATTATTTGAGGGAATACCTTG
>CBVK0100069037.1:0-15102 GCA_900067695.1 Picea abies
AATGACAACATGATCCAACACATGGAGCATGGACCCTTTCTTTACCCTCTTGACTCAAGTGACCGTTGCTTCTGTTTCTTGATATAAATCTCATAGTTTAATATTTGCATTGTTTTATTTCAATCCAACTCCACCTACAATCAAAACACACCAACGAGAATATTATTGGTTTGCAATGAGAAAAATGAGTCTGCATCTTGTCTGGTAAGTCGTTTCAGACTCGATCCAGTATGTGTTTTTGATGACATTGCATACTGTTTTGGGTGTGTGGATGCTCAGTGCACGGGCGTGGATGTGGCCAAAATCAGTTTCAAGAAGTTGATATCTACTCCTGAGAAAGTAGTTGCGACGTTCAATTCGATTAGGATGGAAGCATATTGAAGAGGCTCAAACAGAAGGACTGAATATTAGCCAGCTAGTTACCTTATCATTGCAGATCTCCCCGGAGATAAGGGTTCTCTCTTAAGACTTCCACGATATGCATTTAAAGCATAGGGATGTGTTTTGGATTTTATCACTTGAATGCCTTCCCGGTTTCGTGTAATAGGTTTTCTATTTTGTTTTAAGCCCAAAACAATTAAAAATCTTAAAAAAAAAAACATTAACATAATAAAACTTATATATATATAAACTAACCAAAATAAAATTAAAGCAATAATGTTTTATTTTTTTTTGTTTTGTTATAAAAAAATATAATAATAAAAAAAAAAACCATAAAAAGAAAAAAAATTACACAAAAAATATGAAAACATTGGAAAAATAAAAAACAAATTGAAAATGGATATTTCCTAAATCCCGGAAACAATATTACAATAATGTTTTTACATTTGAGCCAACTTGGTTTCTTGAGTCACTTCAAACAACAATCGATGACGAAACTTGCGCGCAAAGGGGCCAACAGGTAAAACGTACTTTGTTTTTTAATTTGATTTGCTTGCATTCATACTTATTCCTGGATTTCATATTTTTCGAAGCTCTCATAGTTTTCATGCAGGATTAGTACTATGATTTTACAGGTTCGAAGATGCTCCAATCTCATGACTGAGGTGATTTTTGAGAATCACAAATTTTTTTAGAAAAGCATGCTTTATTAAAAGCTTGAAGGAGATAAAATTTTCACCACACATGTCATGACATTTGCCGCTACACCGCCATCTTTCAGAAAACCAATTACGCCATGACATGATCATTTACCTTTCTCCTTCCAAGTTTATTAGACATCCATGTATTGAAGTCCACCTTTCACTTCCTTATCTGTCATGACTTCACACATGCCTGTCTTTCTAAGTCGCATACATCTCTTTCTTATTTTTCTGTTCATTTTTCTTTAGGAATAAAACCATCCAGCTCCCTTTCCATGACTACATTGCCTTGTTTTCCTTGCTATAAAAATTGTTTGACTATGATATATTTCATCTATAGTCCTACCAATCATTTTGTATGAACTCGTGTTGACTGATGTGGGATTCCTTAAGGCCCATCTTTCAACAAGTCTTGTTGCATCGACCTCAACACCTTATCTGGGGTAGAGACTAGAGTCCCTTTGACTACCTTAAGGATTGCATGCCTTAATGGCAAGTTCTCTTGCTAACAATCATGGGAATACATCAATGTCCCTTGATCGTTAGATATGGAAAGTGGCTCGACATCATCTCATTCATTCACACTTCTCAAGATGTACTTAGGTACCTTGGCACTCATTGACATCAATGATGAGTTTGCCTCGTATTGGTTAATGACATTCATCAATGGTCAGCAATCCAATGACTTCTTTTCATGCTCAACATCGACACATTCATTCGCATGACAAGAATTGTACCATCATATTTAGTAGCATGTGAAGGCTATACACTTTTCCATGACTCCATCAGTAGTTGCAATAGTATTTTTCCATCCATATTAGAGTACCACAGTTCCACTTTTAGACTTCATCTTTTGATTCATACAACCAATCAATAGTTCAAATTCCTTCACTTCACATCCCATGATCCAATCACAGTGACAACAACAGTCACATTTTTCCTGATCTAGTGGCAACTAAATCCCTCTTGCATGGTTCATCTACTTTTTGGGTAAGTGGAGGTATGTTGTTTTCTACTCTTTAATCATGCAATTCCTTAAATACTAGAGTGAATGAATTTGGAAAATTCCCTCACCATGTTCCATTTCCTTTCTCCTTTTCTTACACATAACACATCTTTGGTTGGGTGGGGGTGATATTCATTACCATTTGATTCCATTTACACATTCATTACCTCATATACTGTTGACCAACATGTCTTGTCCGAACTACACTTTGTTGCACTTTTTCCAACTATTGATCTATCTTGGAATGATTCATAACATGAATAAAAGGATTTCTTATGCACTTTGATGGCTTATCATTTCCAATGCATATGTGCTTAAAATATTATTGCAGTGAGAAAACAAGTAAACAAAATGAATGTTGTTAACACAAGGACCAACATTTGTTATATGCATGGTTGTCACACAAGAACCAACCATCAGAAACATCAGTTGTTAATTATGTATTTCACATCATGGAATGATTTTATTCAGAAGCCCAAATTCATAAAGAATAACCATGCAAGGTTGCATGAGAACATGCCACAAGATCAGTTGGGGGGGGGGGTGGGGATTTTCATTTTCTCTATTGTTAAAAAATATAATCATGCAAAAACTAAATCGAGAAGAATTTTTTTTATGCAAGGTTGCATGAGTACATGCAACAAGTTTAGTTGGGGGTATGTTGAGTATTAGGATTGTTGCATTTTCATCCTCTTTTCCTTTCACCATTCTTCACATTTATCCATATTCTACCACTTCTTTTCCTTTCACCATTCTTCACATTTATCCATATTCTACCACTCCATAAACCATTCATTAATACCATTTTCGTAATTAAATATGGGTTTAGCCTTATATTTTCCAAATCATTTATTTTAGTATTAAAAGACAATTTATGATTAAATATTAGAAAACTAACATATTTTCATTTATATCTCAAAGTTGGATGAGTTTTGTAATATGTAGGAATATTTGAAGACTCCAACAAAAGGATAATTCAAGATTCTTGAGTCTTTTCTCCAACATTTGAAGATTTGAGGATGATTATTCAAGAATATTCAAAGGACAAAGATCATGGAGATATGGATATAATTTCTTATCAAAGATATTAAGGAATTGTGAGAGGAATTGTGAGAGGATTTGTGAGAATTTGTAGAGACAAATATTATGTAATTATTAGCAAATTGGTTGTACCTACTTGAGAGGAAAGTGGATCTACATTTATTAGTTCTTTATCCTCTTTTCAAAGCAACTCATGTATAAATAGGGGTTTTCTCTCTCCATTTGAAATTAGTATGTCTTAGTGAGGGAGTAGGAAATAGTGAAGAAGTAGGAGTTAGTGAAAGAGTGGAGTTAATAAGGGTGTGAATGATTGAGTGAGTTAGTCATTTTATAGAGGTTGGATTGGAATGCTATGTAATATAGTTTATGATTTAATACAAGCATCTTGATTTCTCCATATTGAGTAGAGGATTCTCTATTATGAGTTAGTGGTGTTGATTTCACTTGAGATTACTAGTTGCTTGTGTTGGATCATGTTGTCATTGATGCCAAAGGTTTAATTAATTGATGTCAAAGGATTGATGTCAAGTGATTGATTGATGCCAAAGGATTGATGTCAAGTGATTGATTGATTCCAAAGGATGAGTGATTGATGCCAAAAAATTGGTTGATGCCAAAGGATTGATTGATTGATGTCAAGTGGAATCATAGTCATATGTTGTCACTCATATGATACATAGATGAAGATGGATCGATGTGGTTTATTTTATATATGATGCATAGTTTGTTTAATGTACAGATGACTCATTATTTTCTTATCATGGTTGATGAGGAGTACAAATGGATGAACTCCAAAGTGGTCCCCCTATGATGAATTCCCTCACGGGAAGACGCTTTACGATTGAGCTATCCTAAAAGTATGGTTGGAGAACCCATGTTTTTTTGTGGAATAATGATATGAAGATTAGTGAATTTGTTATTGAAACTATCATAGATGGATAATGCTTGCCATGCCATTTCTGGTGGTATGTGTAATGTTACATAACTCCTCATGGTTTGAGAGTTATGGCCCTATGAAAATGAAGGACCCTCGTATGTAGGATTGAAGCCCCAAAAGGTAAAAGAAGTCAAAGATCTTGCAAAGAAGAAATTATTATTTAAATGGTGACAAGTCAAGGAGGATTATTTAAATAATAAACTGAGGTGACAAAGTCAAGGAGGAATATTTAAATGATAAATAAATGGAGAAATTTCTAATTATGGAAAGTGGTTAACCCTAAAAATAAGGAAAATGTGTTAAGTGACCTAGAAATAGGTTACATGACCTAGAAGTGGGTTAAGTGACCTAGAAGATGCTTCTAAGGAAGCTACTTGGAGAGTATAAATAAGAGGCAATGGTCTCTTGTGAAAATCATCTCTTGCATCTCCCTTGTGTATCTATTGAGCATGTATTGAAGATCTATTCTAAGAGAAAGATGATATGGAGGATCTCATGGACGCATCAAAGTTTCATCAAGTTTGAGATCATGAAGAAAAAAGTCTCGGAATTTTAGAAACCCTATTTTCTAAGTTATATGCGAGTTGTAATGAGCCAGGGCACATACACACACGAGATGAATGAGGACAGGACACATATAGTGGATGAAGTCATGGAGACTTGTGGTTGAGCTGATGACAGTCTCTTGATGACTAAAGCAAGTTCTAGATCTATATTCTATGGGCTCAGATGTTCCATAGAAATTCTGGTATGGTTACATTGTTGTCTTGATGGATACTCTTGCTTGTTGTGTGGTGAATGCTTAAGGCATTCTTGGTATGTCTTTTTTGATGTGGTTTATGTTGGTTCATAGAGTGAACAACACTCTTATGATTCAATACTAATATGATTGCCATAATATGTTGATTTCTTATACATGATTGAGTATCATTCATATTGTATTGTTGAGGAGCATGAGTAAGTTGATGGAGAGATTGGATGTGTTGTGACTGGTTATGGGTTAGATTGGACAATGAAATATAAAAGAGAATGTGATTGAAGATTGCAGAGGATCTAAGTTCATCTTGAAGAGAAAATCTTAATTGTTGAGAAGTGATGCACAAGTTGTAGTACAGACTGGGCATGTACATAGGTAAGTTGTACTACTGGTAGGGAATGTACATATGCATGTTGCACTACCGATAGTTCACGTACCTATTGATAGATTGATCTTTGTTGAGGATTTTTGCCTCATATCAATTGGTGATGAGGGTGTAAGCTGAGTCTTGCATTATAGAGTTGGTGCTATTATAGAGTTGTACTCTATTCAGTTGTTGTTGATAACCCAAGGATTGTAGTTCGTAATAAAAAGAAAATTGTACATACATATTGTGTTCTTTGTGTTCCTTGTGGTGATGATTTATTGATGATATGTTGTTGATGTATATTCACATTTAACTAGTTATAAATGACAACAATAAGTAATGATTTAATGGTGATTGCTAACTAAGGATTTTTTGTGAAAGATAAGTTTTTGGGAAAAAGAGTCCTACACTATTCACCCCCCCTTTCAGTGTAATGTGTGTCCAACAATTGGAATTAGAGGAGGCCTTCACTATAAGACTTACCAAGCTTGGAGGATATCTATGGACACACAAATGGATGATGAAGTTCTAATCCTTGTTGAGGAAAACTATTCTACTTGGAGAATAGAAATGAGAGTGCATTTGAAGGAAATGGGAGAGGGTATTTGGAAGGCAGCCATTGGTTTATCAGTTTATTTGAAGAACAATTCAAAGTTTGCATCTCAAAGGGAAGGAAATAATAATGATGCAATAGCTCTCAAGACCATTCTTAGTGGACTATCAAATCTTATTAAAGAAAGCATGGGACAATGCACTTTCGCCAAGGATTTGTGGCTAAATATAGAAGAGATATACCAAAGCAATAAGTAAGATATTGAAGAGAACTCCATCAAGACAAATGAAGGTAAAGAATCTCCAAAAACTCTTGATTGCATTATTTATAAATTTGATGATGTTGACAAAAGGAATATCTTCAAGATATTTCAAATAAAGGTAAAGAATCCTCAAAAAACCTTGATTGCAATAATTAAAAATGTGATGATGTTGAATTTTTCTCTACAAGTGAAGAAGAAAATCTAGAAATAGTTTGTATAGAATCAATTGATTGTTATCCCAGGGAAGAAGTAGAAGAAAAATTGTCAGATCTTAAAGAGAAAGTTGAAACAGGTCTATATGAATATAGCAATGACCACTATTATATAGACTATAGATATATTTTGGAGAACACTAAAAGGTTTATTAAGAAGAGTCAAAATCACATCTTGAAGTTAAATGAAATGCTCAAAAAACAAGAAGAAAGTAAATAGATTCAATTATAAGAAAAGGAAGAAGAGACCACAAGACTAAGGAATGAAAAACAAGACAAGAAGGTACATGATGAGATTATAAAAAGTATTGAAATTATTGTCCATCTCAAGACCCAAATTGAAGAAGCCAAAAGAGTAGAGGAACTATTGAAGTATCAAGTAAATGAAAAGGAAGAGTCATATCATAAGTTAGAATCTGGAATTGTTGATATTAGAAAGAAGGTAGAGGAGTCAAACAAATTCTTGAATAGCTCACAAATCTTGAATGAGATATTGGAAATTCAAAGATTATGAAATGATAAATGAGGTCTTGGATACAAGAGAGAAGCTACACATGCTTAAGCAAGAACCTAAAAGAAGCATGAGGTAAAGGATGAAGACAATGTTGAAAATCAACCATCTACAGAAGGCAAAGCAAGTTTCAAAAGAACAAAGCAAGGAAGACATCAAGAAGCCATGCTTACACCTCAAAGAAGATGGACACCAAAGAAAAGGTATGAAAGTATTTTTCATGGTCAATGTTATTCATGTAATGAATATGGTCACAGAGATTTGGAATGAAAATCTTATGCAAGAAGAGATAATGAAATATTTCATAACACCATAAGGTGTTGGAGATGTGATCAAGTAGGACACATTGTTATTCACTGTCACATCATGAGATGCTACAGCTGTAGTGGATTTGGCCACAAATCCCACAAGAAGAAAGTGCATGATGAGGATTTTATATATCATGACTAGAAGAAGGAATAAAGTAAGGAAGGGAGGCATATTTGAAAATATGGAAGCTCAGAGCTCAAGTTATGAGAAGAAGAGACACCTTCAGAAGTGGGTGAAAAAGACTGAACAACTAGAGAAGAATGGAAGCCTTAAGGGAAGCTCAAGTGTCTCATCTACTAAAGCATATGTGGGTTACAGTGGTAACAGTCATGTACATATGTAGGTTGACCTTGAATAGGTCAATTAAATACGCGAGCTATCTGTGAAGCAGGCCATGCATATGTGTTAAAGCCTATGGAAAAGGGATATGCACATGGGTTGCATCTTGATGTTATGGTATAACTCTGTGTTGCAGGGTCTGACATAGTTTGTTGTAGATTCTGACATTGTTTGTTGCATGTTTTCATGATTACATATTGGATTATGTAATGTGATGATATAAAATGAAAGGCTATGTTGGATGCATGGAACTAACACATGAGTATGGATTGAGGCATTCTTCTGTTGAAGAACATTGTTGGTTATGACAGTGAATTTATGGCACCTTGGTTATGTGATATATCTTGATAATGCTAGCTAGAGATGCCATTGATCTACTGAAGCACACTACTAATACATGTATTGTTGGATGCTTAGTATTTGTTGTAGTGAATGGAGGATTGAGGCTTGATCTATAGTTGATGCATGATCGGTACACTTCTAGTACATTGGTAGAGGCACCTACTAGCGGGTTGATTGCCACATGTTTTATGGTGGATTTGGCATACATAAATGAGGATTCATTTTGTTGTGGTGAATGGTTGAAGTACTTGATTGGTACAAGTGGTAATACATGTTGATGTACATGTTTGGTACACTTATAGATGGTATATGTTTGGATGATAGTAATTGGCTAAAAGTACACCATTTGGTATTAATTTATTAGCACATACCTTGTTACATAATGTATTGGATGATATGATGAGACACTTGATTGATTAAGATACATGATTATGGCACTTGGTTCATGGTGAAGACATATCATGAGTGATATTACAGTTATTTGATGCACATGGTTGGCATATTTGTAGATACACATGGTTGGCATGTTGGTAGAAGTATATGATTGGTACACCATTGGCACATGTTTTTAGCATATGGTTGATACATTCCATTAAGATGGAACATTGTATGGTGTTGATGTACATGGTTGATGTACAAGGGTGTTGTGCATGGTGGGCACACAATTTGGTACATGATGTACTTGGTTGATGTTTTATTCATGATTCTCTTGCTGACATATCTTTTTTTTCATGGTATGGCATGAGTTTTGATGCATGGACAGGTCCAAGGATCATCATAGAAAGAGCTATTTTTCTATGATCCAGTTGAGCAGTGGCATTTGCAGCGAAAGCATATTGAAGTGCTAGCATATTGTTCATATTGCAGAGAAGATAGGGGGAGACATACCCATAGGGGGATTCATTCTTCTTCCCATGATTCTAGGAGAAAAGAGCCCTATACTTGGAGAAAGAGAACATAGGCATATTTCCATGGGGAGCATAGGTCACAGGGGGAGTATGAGAAATACATCTTCATCATTAAATCAAAGTGATATCCCTTGTTCAAAAAGGGGAGAGATTATTCAAAGGAAGATCAAAGGAATTCATAGAAGGGAAGCAGCCCCAAGGAAATTTCAAGAAGGGGGGGAAACCCCAAGAGGAGAATGACCCTTTTCCATTGATGTCAAAGGGGGAGAAAGTCACATTGATGTGATTGATGACTATTGATGTAGAGCATGTCCTTGTCTACATGTTCACCTCAATGATTGGTGTTGACATCAATGTTGGTATTTCCATCAATGACAAAGGGGGAGATTGTTGGATCTTGTTTTCATTGATGCCTATTGACCCTTGACCAAGTTTTGAGGATCCTTGGTCAATTTTGACCTATTTTTGGGACTTCGATAGGCTATCGAAGGCGGAGCACAAGATGAAGCGGATATCACGGGATCTCGGCCCCTTTTAGGGCCCTTTGTGGGATTTGGGATTATGTAACGGGTATGGGAATGTCGTCCCATGGGTTTACCCATGTTTAGGTCCATTTTGTAATGTATAAATAAGTAGCTAGGCGATGTAAGTAAGTGGTGCTAAATTAAGTGTGCTAAGTGTTGAAGTTCGATCTATGTGATCGAAAGTGCTAAGTGTTGTGTAGATATTTATTTTGTGCATACTATATGAGGCCTGTAGAGCTCAGTGCAAGCGAGTGTAAGAGATTGAGAAGAGGCTTAGTGCTGTAACCTAGCCTGGGTAAGGAGGATCTAGTGAGGTGCACAGATCTCCTATCCTCTGTGGAGTAGGGTTTTTGTGGCTCTGTGAATGTAACTGATTGAAGAAGCTAATAAAGAAGACGAAAAGTTGGTGGACGTAGCCCCAGGGTGGGGGTGAACCACGTACATGTTGTGTTTCTTTGCTTTGTGTGATGTGTCGATGTGTTTATATGTTAACTTACTTAGTGATTCGATATAGATTAATGGTAGATAGATATGTTAATTCTATGTGCTTAAAAGTATGGATGAATACCAGATATGACCTATGTGGATGTTCTTAGTGCTTGAATATAGTAGATCTGGTTAAATACTGCAATGCTCTGTAATTAGGGTTTGCTGCACTATAAACTAAGACTAGATATTGGTGAACTATAAATGCTAGGTGCCTTGTTAAGGTGTTACAGTCACATATCTGTGTCCCAGCTACGGTTGAAAACGCTAGAGTCCTACAGCCAATCCTCCCTCTACCTTAGGTGAGACTTCATCTGCTTCACAGGTGTTTATGAAAGGGTAGGTAGTTAGGGTTTTGTTGGTGCATTGTTATAGCGTTGAACCCTGGGTCTGCCCCTATGCCAACAAATGGTTCCATTGCTGGGACTGAAAATGTGATTGTTGGGAACTAAGGAAAGAGAAGATTTATGCAAAGATCTGACCTGAAACTGTGAAATCTCTGTGTGTAGATCTGTCTCTCTAGTGCAGAGTATTCTACTCAAGATGTGAATATTTGTGCTAAGAAAAGAAGTCATATATGAAGAAAAGAGGTAAGATCTGAAAGCTTTTTGCTCTAAGAAAGGTAAAAGTGAGAATTGTTTCTTAAAGAGGTAAGATCTACAAGATCTATGCTCTAATAAAGGTAAGAATAGTGAAAATTTTTAGATCTGGAAGCTTTGTGCTCTGCTGAAGATAAGATTAGTGGAAATTTTTGTTTCTAAAGTATGGATCTAGGTATTTTTGATAAGATTTTTCCTAGCTTGAAAACTAGGGCACTGATAGATGAAAGAAGATTTGATATGAGTAGATCTGATAAGAATAGTGAAAGATATGTTATACCTATACATAGAGAGAATGTTTGGACTAACAAATGGATGAAGGATCCTAGAAAGAATTTTTTGCAGGTTAGCTACTATGATCCTAGTGCATAGTATAGGAAAGGTTCAGAATAATTTAAAAGAAAACGAGGATTAACCCTTTGTTATAGTTACAAAAGACTAGGACACCTAGCTAAGGAATTCCCTGGTAGAAGATCTCGTTGTCTTTTTTGTAGATCTATGGACCATGAAGTATTAGATTTCCCTAGAATGATTGCTAAGGTTGAAAGAATGAATATGAATCGAGAAAACCCTAAGTTAAATCCATAAGATGAGATTATGGCAGAACCCCAGAAAGAATTAGAGAAAGTATTACTATAGATGAAAGAAACCCTGAATGACCATCGACATATCAGCTTATCAGAGATATTCAAAGAAAAAGAGTGCATTGAATCAAGAATAAGAGACTTCGACATTGATTGTGTTTGGGATGAAGAAACACAGGTGAATATCATGATAGAAAGAACTTGAGAACTTTTAGGGGAGCCTTCTATGATTCCTTCACTGGGAGGAATAGGATTATTTAGAGGAAAGATGATAGCCTTATGTGGAAGACATACCCAGATATCTATGAGTACTCATGGAACTTTGACAGAGGAAGACTTTGAGGTTGTTAAATTTATTGAGAACAATGCTCCATTTACTATGTTACTAGGAAAACCTTGGATCGAGAAGGACCAGACAAGAAAGAAAGAAGAATAAGTCTTAGAGAAGAAGAAGCAAGAGTTGAAAGATTTCATGACTAGGAGGATCACACAGTTGATTGAATAATGGGAGAACAAATCGAAGCTACTTAGGACCAGAGACTTGAATGTCAAAGTTGCAAGAACACAAGAAGATTTGCAGAATACTGAAGTACCTATCCCAGATAGAGAAGAAGCATTACCCTTGAATCTTATGAAAGAATCTCAATAGTGTGAATTTACTATTCCAAGAGGAGATAAGAATCATAATGAAAAGAGGAATGCCAAGATGAATCTCACTGGAAAGAAGGCTAGAAAACTAAGTAAGAAGAGAGAAAAGATCGAAAAGTTATAGAAGGGTCTAGAAGGAACTTCGCAAAGGGAAAATTTACAAAATAGGAACTTTGTCAGGATATCAGAACAGCGTCACATGGCACTTCTCCATAGTGAAGAAATATATCCATTGGGAATAGTATAACCATTAGACCGACCCCTGAATGGGTAGAAAGGAATTTATGGCCTGACAACTCACCATCAGACCATTAGGGCCGCACCGTAACAAACATAACTAAGTTAATGGATGCTTCTCGCCCATTGGAAAGATTCGTTCTTCGTTATCTATTTATTCTGTCGAACCTTGCACCGAGAAAACATTTGCTAACCATGAAGATGAGCCCATAGATTAGTTGATTCCACACAATGATCATTGCACTATCACCATCCATCCCATTGCATTGACTAGTTACTCTTCAAACCCGAGAGATTCAACCATGAGCATGTATGTCCGAAGAACTTAGTGCAGTTGAAGAGTCTGTGAAGGAAGTACTCATTGACGTCATGACTAAAAGAATAATGTATGAAAGAGTAATGTATGTGGGTGTACAAGCATCGTCGATGAGAGGAGTGCAAGCCTCTCCGTCGACTGCTCGTGGATTCAGGCCCTCCCGACCAATAGTAGAGAAGAGAACCAAGAACATAGATGACCTAGAAAATGTTAAGTTGATTCGTACCTAGTTAATCAGCTTGAAATGGATTTTTGTGAATCACAGGATCAGGGC
Source organism: Picea abies (assembly GCA_900067695.1). NCBI lineage: Eukaryota > Viridiplantae > Streptophyta > Pinopsida > Pinales > Pinaceae > Picea > Picea abies. The sequence goes on from CBVK0100069037.1 coordinate 12,295, forward strand.
TATGAATTTCATTTTAGTTGGCTCCTGATCCTCACTACATTTGTTTCTTGGGAAATTTCACAAGGTGTGAAATTTCCGAACATCGAGCCATTTGAGTCGCTTGTTGCGAATTTCACCATGCTTTGGTACTCAAGCGATATGAGCAAACAGTGGTATTCAAACACATTTTTTCACACATATTACCTCCAGCTGAAGAGAGCCATCAAAGTTGAACCTCATATGACTCTGAACAACCTACATAGGTTTCAAACCCTGATGAAGTTCCACATAGATCAACACTTCATTTACATTACAACATGAACAAACGAGCATAAAGATGAGCTTCAGTCATACTACAAGCTCACGGAAGAAGACCTTGAGGAGATCACTAAGGATTGGTTGGAAGACCTCCTTATTCCCATAGACCCTCCAGATATTTTTGACCCTGACAGCCCAGAGACCACGCACAAAGAACATGATACATTCCGACACAGTAAAAGGAAGAAAATCAAAGAGGTCCAAGACTTAAGCAGTGCCTCAGGAAAGACTGCTTCAGTATCACCTAACCAAGGGGGTGATGACGAAGTAGAAGTGATAAATGGCAAAGAAGTTGAACATAAATAAGGAAAAGTAAAACCGCCAAGAGATGAGAACGATCCACTGAAGAAGAGGAAGGTTTCTCCCTTGAAACCTTCTTCCCAAAAGAAATCCAGAGCCACCATGACCAAGATGTAGACTGTACTCACTACCGATGATTTTGGCTTCATCATAGAATCCCTAAATGACGCCTCATAGGAAATCATGGAGAAACAAGAAGCCAAGCATGAGTAAATGTACGACATAATCGAGGTCAAAATTTGAGGGGTATAGCAGGCCCTTTAGTCAAGTTGTACAGTGTCCATTGTGCCCCTGCCATTGGGAGAACCAGAGTTGGGAGATGAGCCAGCCCAACTCCGCCGACTAGCAGATGCAACCGAAGCTCACCTCTGTCGAGCACAAGAAGAAACAGAACAATCCACCCAGGCCTTGAAGAAAGTTCAAGGAGTACTTGTAGAACAACACCGAGCTGCAGAGTAGGAGAAGGTTTATCTCCAGGAAAAATTGGAAGAGGAGAAAACATAGATGCAAAAAGAAAAGGAATAGTTTCTCGTAGAGAAACTCAAAGTGAAAGAAGTATTCAACAAAGCACTTCTCTCTATGACAATCTTGGAACCACAGGAAGAAGACTGAGTCACACATCAAGTAGAGTAGCTCGAAGAAGCTATCCAGTAGCTAAAATAACGAATAATAGACTTAGAGCTCTACGCAGTGCCCGACACTCTGCAGGATGTAAGGGATCAAAGAGATGCAACTGCTCGAGGCATAGTTGACAGAATCAAGGGCCTCACAATGGAATGTAAGAAATTGAGTGATCATAGTGCTCAGACATATGAGTGACACACTGAGAATCCAGAACTGAAGACACTGGAGTCATATCTCCAAGAGGAAAAGTATCAAGCATAAATAATATAGGCATAGTTGAAGCCCCTGTCAGCTATTGAAAGAATGAAACAATCAAAAGAACAATGCAATGCTCAGCAGAAGGTCCACACTATTCAGAGAAAAGTCATGGAAGTGACTCAGAGGCTCCAACCTATATAGGATGAGGCTTTCCAACTATTCACAGAGATCGAAGGCTAGGGAACAGAATTGGAGCAGGTCATCATTGGAGTTGAACAATGCCTAGATGGACCTGTCAATGAAGTTTTCATAGAAGACTTCGTTGAACACGAGGTCGTGGCACAACAACAAGTTGAAGCAACTTGAGCCAAACTTGAGGTTTTTGAGGCATAATTATCCAGATCATAGTGAATCAAGATGAGTCACAGGTGAGTGTTTCGGGGTTGTTGGCCCTTGACGAAGTTTTGAGGATCCTTGGTCAGGTTTGACCTATTTTTGGGACTTCGACATGTTGTTGAAGGAAAAGCACAAGATGAAGAAAATATTACAGTATCTCGGCCCCTTCTAGGGCCCTTTTTGGGATTTGGGATTATGTAATGGGTATGGGAATGTCGGCCCATGGGTTTACCCATGTTTAGGCCCATTTTGTAATGTATAAATAATTAGCTAGGCGATGTAAGTAAGTGGTTCTAAGTTAAGTGTGCTAAATGCTGAAGTTTGATCTATGTGATCAAAAGTGATAAGTGATGAATAGAGATTGATTTTGTTCATACTATATGAGGCTTGAAAATCTTAGTGCAAGCGAGTGTAAGATCTCTTGTCCTTTGTGGAGTAGGGTTTTTGTGGCTCTGCGCATGTAACTAATTGAAGAAGCTGATAAATAAGATGAAGAGTTGGTGGACGTAGCCCCAAGGTGGGGTGAACCACGTACATGTTGTTTTTCTTTGCTTTGTGTGATGTGTTTATATGTTAAGTTGCTTAGTGCTTCGATATAGATGAATGGTGGGTAGATATGTTAATGCTATGTTCATAAAAGTATTGATGAATACTATATTTGGCCTATGTGGATGTGCTTAGTGCTTGAATATAGTAGATTTGGTTAAATACTACAATGCTCTGTAATTAGGGTTTACTACGCTGTAAACTAAGACTAGATATTAGTGAACTATAACTGCTAACTGCCCTATTAAGGTGTTACAGTCATAGATCTGTGTCCTAGCTAAGGTTGCAGACACTGGATTCCTGCAACCACCCCTGCCTCTACCTTGGGTGAGACTTCATCTGCTTCATAGGTGTTGCTGAAAGGACCGGTAGTTAGGGTTTTGTTTGTGCGTTTTTGTAGCGTTGAACCCTGGGTCTGTCCCTATGCCAACAACGTGACTTGAAGTC
>CBVK0100069038.1:0-15102 GCA_900067695.1 Picea abies
ATCCAAGCATCCACACATAGCATCAACACCAATAGAACTCCAAAGTCTTCTTTATTCAATTCAGAAACGATACAATGATACAATAGTGGGACAAATGTGAGACACAACTGGAGGATGAAATGGTCCACTAACTGATAGATCCCATGGAAATTGAAGGATAACGTTCCCCTCAATCTGATGAGGGGCAAGAAGACGTGGGTAGCGCTCTTCTTTATCATTAAACTTATGTATTTTCGAGTTATTTGCATCTTAGGAATATATGTTAAGCAGGCCACATGTAGGCCCACCTGGAACTTTTATTTTGTAGTATGCTGGAAGCTTTTTGATGTATTCACAGAGAACTGTCATATCTTGCTAAGGATACCAAGAATCAGCTCTATGTATCTTGCCGCATGCTTCGGCTGTAGCCTTTTGAATTAATACAAATTCTGTTTCTTTAAAATAGGTTTTATTGAAGATTGCATTTTGACTAGGCTTGGTATACCAACGAAGATAACTACTCACAATGTTGCAGCATTTCACTCCAAATTTATGAAGTTTTGTGAAAGGGATAATATTGTTTTGACACACTCTTCTAATCACTGTCTGCAAGGTAATGGTTTGTTTGAGTCTAGCAACAATAACTTAATCAGAATTATTAAAAGACTGATATGTGAAAATAAACACAGCTAGGATAGTTAATTGAAGTTTGCACTGCAGGCAAATAGAATTGCAAAGAAGTGAACTACAAGAGAGAGCCCTTTTGCACTGGTATATGGTAAGAATGTCTCCCTTCCAGTTAATCTTTGAATGTCAGTTTACAGGTTGTTTAAGGGATTCACTACAAATGTTGAAGCAGTACAAGCAAGAATTGATTAGCTCGTGGAACTGGATGAAGAAAGAATAAAGACTAATCAGTTTTTTATTTTCAAGAAAAGCTCGAGCATGTGTTTGATAGGACATCAGAGGAGAAAAACTTTAAAATTGGAGACCTATTATTGTTGTGGGATAAACCTCATGAGAAATCTGGTGATCACAACAAGTTTGACAGGTTATGGTTGCAATCCTTTCAAATTGATGTGGGTGTTGGCAAGAATTCACTCTATTTCATTGATTTGGAAAGAGGTAGACTTGAGCTGCCAGTTAATGGGCAGTGTTACCCCCTTTCACCAAGGGGCAACTAGAGGAGATCATTCTTCATGATCCATGTTGTAGACAGTGGTCTCAGAGATGATGACCAGCATTCTCCACAGATGGCAGCCCCTCAGATGCCTCTTACTCATCATTGCTCAGTTCATTCACTTGATTAGCATACTCATATGATGATGGTGGTCCAACACACATGAGGTATATTAGCCATTGTTTCACACAAAGTGTTTACATTTAATGTATTGGGCATTTAGGTAAGGATCATGGATTGAAGTCAGATAACGAATCATGATGCTTGGAAGTTATGCTGTTTGCCTTGTTTCACCTTGGTGGCCATCATATGTATTATATTCAAGTGTTTTCACAACTGGGGAAAGGGGTACTACTAAGAGGCCTTGATAAGGGTAATGTACCCCTGCCCTTCCATACTTAACACTTTCCATCTATTTTCCTTTCGTTGTCCTATCTTTTGGGATTGGTTGTTACATGTATCCCAAAAAGGTCCATACTTCATCCTCCTATGAGAAGAAGGGGCTTGAATGCCCGAGGTTGATGCAGCTGTAAAAAATAGAAAGAGCATGTTATAAATTCAAAATGCAAAAGAAAAATCTCCTATGAGAAGAAGGGGCTTGAATGCCCGAGGTTGATGCAGCTGTAAAAAATAGAAAGAGCATGTTATAAATTCAAAATGCAAAAGAAAAATAAAGGGATATGAATGATAAATCAAAAGCCAAGTAAGCTTGAGCTCTAACCCCTTGCTATGAGGCCATCACCCCAAGTCCTAGTGCAATGAATGCATATCTAAAGAAAGGACTTAATTGAATTATCCCAACCCCTAGTTCCATAAAATGCATAAACTTAAAAAGGGGGCTTGCAAAGCAAATCAATGAATATCAAAAGGAAAGATAAGAGGTGAAAAGAAACAATGTCGAGGAAAGGGTAACTCAATGCATAAAGCGTTTCCTCTACAAAGGCACTCATGGAGATGAACACCACACGTGGCCTTGCATGTCAATGACACCATGACCATGAAGTAAACCCCAAATCATGCCATTCATTCACACTCACACTTTGATGGATTTCTTGGAAAATAATCCTCTACTTGTGTACTCGCACACCTAATAGGGTTTTGTGATGGTCCTCCCATACTTAAACTTGGCAAATTGCATAAAGTCGTAAGCTAGTGTGAAGTTTGAAGAAGATACCTAATGTGATCTACTTACGTGGATTTTACATCACTTTTTATGTTATAATGACTCTTGTATCCATGATGGTTGGTCTCATTTGATTCTTTGAGCCCGTGCCTGATGACGATGCATACTTGGACATGATCCTTTGGAGGACGTTGATGATGCTTCTCCCACACTTCATGGAGGACATTACACATTGTTTGGAGGATGTTGGAGCCTTGATGATGAGCATTGGACCATATTATGACTCGACACACCTCTTGACACCCTCCATCACACCTTGGACCATGGTCGTTGCACCTTGGAGCTAGAACATTGCATACATGAGCTTGACTTGTCACTTGAAGAGAGCATGGAGCCCCTTGATGACGTTGCACCCCCTTGAGGATGTTGAGGCTTGGCTTGATGACATGGCATTTGATGATGATAGTACACCCCTTTGGGGGGGTCATGGAGCCCTTTTCCTTGATGACATCATGGTTTGGTGGAGGACGTTGCACATATGATGTGACACTTTCTTGAGTCGACCTAGCACATATGATGATAAGTTGGGACCTTTTGATGAGGAGACATGACTTTTTGATGATGCATTGCACCTTTTGGGGAGAGACATGACTTTTGGAGCATTTACACCCTATTTTGGAGATGACGTCATCTTTATGAGCCTTCTACACTCCCACGTGTGGCATTTTCGGAGGATGTTTTCATGTTTTAGTATTGTATCTTTGCTTTAAAGGCATTTTTGGGGGTCGGTCTTAGACCTATCTACCTTGTATCATGGATTTGTTATGTTTTAAGGGATTTTAGGAGGATATTATCTCATTGAGGGTGAAGCACTTGGTTTCCTCATATAAATAGAGGAAGTGCTCCCTCATTTTTACATATTCTTGGTTTCCTCATATAAATAGAGGAAGTGCTCCCTCATTTTTACATATTTCTACTTGTGGAGGATTACAACTACTTGTCTACTTCTATTTTTCTCTTTTGCTATGGATGAATGACCCATGTGACTTCTTGGAGAGATGATGTATGGATGCTTTCTCAAGTTTGATGGATGAGAATCGATTTACCTAGTAAGTGTTCTTTTTAAGTCTTTGTGGATTTATTTATTGAATGTATGAAGTGTGAATGTGCTTATCAAAGTGGTCAAAGTGCATTTTTCCTTTTATTTTTCTTAAATAGATCCTATCTTGCAAACCCTAGGAAGGTTTATAGTGGAAAACCTTCCCTTGATATTGTCTTTAAAGCTTGTTAAAGGGCATAGGATGACTTTCTAGGGCTTGAAGTGGACTATCGTAGTTGTCATCCTATAGGATAGCCTCCTAAGATTTGTAGTGGACTACTTCAGGGTTTATCCAAAATCCATGCTTCACCTTTTTCTTTAAGAAAATTCATAGTTTGACTCCATAAGCCCTAAAAATAGTAGGCACCTCCTTTAGTCAATCTTTAAAATTTAAATCTACTTTTTCTTTTATTGTTTTAGGGTTAGATTAGGGTTTGCAGCAATTATTCTTTACTTTTCAGCCATAATTAGGCTAGACATCTAGGGTTTTATTGGCATTTATTCCTTAAAGATATATCTTGTTCTCATTTATTGCATTGCTGATTTAATTTTCAGCCCTCTAGGGCTTGACGTCTTGCATTTTTAGGGCTGTTATGTGCCATATATGTTTCAGAAAATAATTGTTCATAAAATCCTAGTTTAAGTTGCATTTCTAACCCTAGTTTTTATTGCATGCATACTTGTTTAAAGGGTTGATTTATTGCTGCTGTTCTTTTAACTTGATATATTGTTGAAGATTGTCATCTTTCATACAAGTTTTGCACAGCCATAGCTTTTTCTCTTATTTGTAGTGTTTGGGGTACCTTCTTGACCTATTCTAACTTTTTCTATATATTACAAATTGTCTTGGATACTTTTCACACACAAATCTGGAAATTGCCTGATTGAACCAACTTATACTTACCTTGATAACCTTGATTTAGTGGTGGTTTATTTGAGTAACTAATATTGTAGACTTGATCCCATCTTGCTATAAGATTCCTTGAGGTTACTAAGGAAGCCTCCCTTGTGCAGGATTTCATCCTTCACTAAAACGAGGGAAGTGATTACTAAGGTGACGACGGTAACACTTCCATGTTACACTTGTCTTGGCCCTTGTGAAAGGCTTTGCAAAAAGGTGCTAGATCTTGTGATAACATGCAACATTTGAAATTGTTTTTCAATTAATCAATAAGGTATTCAATGCCAGATAGGTTAGGTTATTGTTAACTTTTGGGGTTACTCCGAAAGTGTTTACACCATGCTTGGCATGCTTCATGAGATTTGGGGTACATGGTGTATGTTCAACCCCTAGATGGTCTAAGATGGAGTGGCACCTAATAAGATAAGATAAGGTAATTTTATTAATGTCCACGAATGACCACAAAAGTAGGTCAATGGGACTGAAGATTACAACAAGTGTGAGTACAATGTGGGAGTGTGATAGTCCTTGATGGATTTGCACAGTGGTGATAGCTTGCTCAGTGGATGCTTGATCTCAAATGGTTGTTGGCTTAGTGTTATTCCCTTAAGCATTGGAGTTCTCTTAATAGTTTGGCAATTGCCCTTCACTGGGGCCCCATGAAGGATCCACTTGCTTAGAGTGCCCTATATGGGATGAGGGGCATTGTGCAGCTTGGAGGAGGACATCAAGCCATAGTTGGCATGCAGCAGCTTGGATTCTTGTTTGGAGAATTGGAGATAACTCGAGGGGACACCTAGGGCTTCGATGATATTTTTGCAGGGGCAGTAGACCCAATGAAGTACATTGCTTAGGAGGATTGATGGATTTCATGGAGGCTTGTGATGGAAATATATGGACTTGCTTTTCGTAGCTAGATCACCTTGGAGCCATTATTGTACATGAAATCAACTTGAAGCATTGCATATGTACTTTAGAGTGTCGAGTCTCACTTGTGTTGGACTACAAGTGCTCATTGTAGGTTGCTTGTAAAAGCTAAGGCCCACATTGTATTGTTGGCCTCCCTTACCTCTCATATAAATAGAGGAAGGAGAGAATCTTTCCATTCATATGTTTTCATTCACTCATGAGTCACTTGTATTCACTCTTGTGATGAGATGTGACCTAAAGGAGAGTGCACACTAGCCTCTCTATCTCTTTTTAGAGTCTTCACATGTGCTTGATCTCTGTCTCTCTCTCTCTCTTGAGTTGCTAGGGTTTCTTGGTTTTCTTGGTGTATCTTGGAGCATCTTGGAAGTCTAGGGTTAGGGTTTATCCCTTGGAGATTGGAGATTAGAGTTTTATGATAAAACCCTAGGGTGAAATTGTGAAGAAGAGGAAGAGAGGACATCTTGCCTTGGAGGATGTGTTGGACTGAGGATATTCTTGGTTGTAGGGTTTTGTTGATTTTCCCTAGCTAGGATTTGTACTAGCCTTGAAAGAAGGCTATGGTATGTACATGTACTTCATCTTGAGCATATTAATGAAGTTTCCAGCTGTCCAAAACTTGTGCAATTTCCAGATTTGGTTTTTAGCTATGTTATGAAACAAGGGCCTTGAAAATGATAAAAAGACAATGAATACAGTCCACTTCGAGGGGGAAAGCTCCTTTTACAATATATATCTGGAAAAACTATAATTAGATTGCATGATTTTTCAGTTGAAGATAAACATTTGCAAGATTTGGAAGTCATGCCATTGGAATACTTGATCATGAGATCAAATAGTTATATGATATATGGCAGCTGTTGAGATTTCACATAGAGAACTGTAGCTCCAAGCACTATTACATATCTGTAACAAATAGTACAAAGCTTGATACTAGTTAGAACTTAGGATAACCTTACCTGTCCCCTACTGCCAACCCTACTACTAGCTGGTTTACCTGCTACCAAGAACATAATTAATACCATAAGAACAGCATACCGTCCTAACCCTTATTAGACTGGGCAACCTTCACTATATACCTATGCATACATCTGTAACTGCAATCAGCTTATGCCCATCTAAAATAATTTGCAATCAAATGAATAAAATTGTGAGAATGCATAGTCAATAAGGTTACTATTTAACTGAGGTAGAATCTCACCAATGTAGCCGGATCTGTAGGCTCATTGCCCTCCTCAAGTTCATTCTCGCCTTCAGCGAAAAAATGTTGCTGAATCAAAAAACAAAGAACTGACATGTGAAACTGTTGTAAGATGATTATGACAATAATTGTCATTCTGCCTGTTATTTTAAGCACTGGATCTATGAACATGATGTCCTGAAGGCACTCCCCTGGCTTCTACTTATGCCCTATTATAGAACAAAAATGAAAGGTCATGAAAATCATTTTTGATGTTCACCTCTTCTGAGATTTGAACAGGAACATCTTCAAGGGACAAATAGCCTTTTGCCTGAAAGTACATGAAGCAAGTTTATAAATATCTTCTTTCACAATCATCATACCTTAAATGAACCTTTGCACACAAATTTCAAGCGTAAACATCCATGCTATTTTTGTTTTTAAATACTTGTCAAGGAACATCAAAAACACTCACATCATGAGATGCACCCCAGGGTAATTTTGGGCAAGGTTCCCACCTCCATGGTCGCGATGTAGAGCAGCACATTGCCCATTTGTCTATCAAATTCATTGCTGCCACTTGAAATTCGCCTGGACTGAAAGTTCCATCCCACAGGCACTCACTTGACATGATAATAAATGGCCAATTGCGTACTTATGGCAATTTCACTTCTTAACTCCAACAATGTTCCCAAATCCATAAAACCTTCTGCTACATCTGCAAAATGTTGAACTTATTGCATTATATTACACATCTGACACCATTCTAGAACATTTCCTTATTGGGAAAAATGAGATATGGGAACAAGACATAGGGAAAAAAAGGAGAAGTCATATCCATGTCTGAGATGACAATAGATAGTCAATGGAACTGGCTAAAATCAGTGTAATAGTAAACCAAGGTAAAGTACATACAGAAACTCTAGTCAAAGAATCAGTATCTATAGTTATCTGTATGTAACAATACAAAAAGAGACTTAAGACCTTAAACCTAAAATTGATAGCAATAACTAGCAAATAAAGTGATGAAAACCCCAACTTGGCAGAACTGGGGAATTCACAATTAGGTTCTATTGTGAATGAGCCAAGAATAGTTTAGATTGTCACCTGGGGGCATAGTTACCAGATTTGAAAAATACAGTAGGTTCGGGAAGAGGAGGTTCAGAAAAGTTAAGATTTCGAAAAAGCCAAGAATATTTTAGATTGTCACCTGGGGGCATAGTTACCAGATTTAGTATAAGTAAGGCTAGTCGTGTGCAACTCAGGAAGGCTACCTAGTATCATCACAGTAGCTCTTCCTCTCACTTTGGTTGTTTCTTCCCCAACTCAAGGGGGGCTTCCCTAAGAGGTAGGATTGCCAAGGCTATAAAGTGGAGGCACAAGGTAATTTAGTGAAGAGTAAACCTAAGAAAAACAAATGGATTTAGTATAAGTGGAAGAATGAATGGTGTGAGAAGGAAAGATGAAGAAAAACTGCAAGACCAAGTGCCTAATAACACCTTGGGAAAATGAAGTCAAAGAAGCATAGATCAAAGAGGGCAAGTGCATGAAGATGTAAGGCAATAGAGGCTGCTATGCATGCCACAAATCAGCCCTAGCTTGCTGATATCTATTGCAGAAAATTGTCCTTGGAAAGCTAGGTGTGCTATTCAAAATGTTGGTATGAAGGTGATGCCATATCATGCCAACAGAAAATTAAAAGGGATAATTTTAAGGATGGAAATTTATATTAAAATGTAGAAATATGGGTTAATCTTACTAGTCCTTAATATGCAAAATGTAAAATGTTTGGTGGGTTAATCTTACTAGTCCTTAATATGCAAAATGTAAAATGTTTGGCAATAGTTTTGTAAAAATATTCAAATTTCTAAGGATTTTTTATACTTTCTATAAAATTTTGGCAATTTTTAAGGTAAGATAATTTTATTCTATGGAATTTGGGCGAACCATTTTTAGAAAAAATGGAAATTGGCGAATCTTTTTTTGGGAAAAACCATGGAAAATTAGCCCATTTACAAAATTTAGCCCCTAAAATCATCTATGGCTACCAGAAATTAGGTTTATTAGGTATAGCTTAACATGACGACAACAACCATAAGATGGACCATCTTCTCACATTACATTGTCCAAATGAAGCATGGTTCATTGCAAGGCCTTCATAACTACATAACAAGGGTTTCCTACAATAAAAATCAGCACATGAAAAGTAAATTACAGTGTACACACATGAAAACCTCACATAAACAAGAAATTATACCTCAAATATTCCATTCAATCTCCAAGCATGTGATGTACAAATATGATCCAAGGGGAGAGCTCCTCAATCCGCAAAGTGTTGGACACAGCAGTACGATATTGTCATTGATGTCAACGGGGTGCAGAAGAATCCAATATAAACCCAATGCTCAAAAGGAAGAACGTTAATCAAAGCTCAGAAGAGATGATGCATTTGAAATAACATAGGAGACAGAGTTCTGCGAGTAAAGGAATCCTTTTGTAAAGGATCGAGTTACAGGAACCATTCATTCTTGGTTCGAGACAATCCAGGATCGTAGATCGAGGTGAAGTTAGAGGTTGCGAAGGATTAAATCTCAATCGTCAGATCTGAAGCAAGAGCTTCGGATGGTTTCCCAACCATTAGATCAAGATTCGATCTAGAATGGAAATATTGAACCGTTAAATCACATTAAAGGAAAGAAGGTGGTCAACTCTGGCGCTGACCACTCCAGCGAAAAGGAGTCTAAAACAGGTAAGTTTACCCGAAGGTCGAAGCCCCGAAGTCACGAATTCTCGTCGACCGTCAAATCAGAGGAAGAATAGGAAATCTTGTCAACCGTTGATCTAGAGTGAAAATATTCAGAGTGCGCTAAGGAAGAAGGTGATCAACTCTGGCCTTGACCTACTCCGGAGATAAGCAACTCAGATAAACCAAGAACTCCCGAACCCCGAAGTTCTAGAATAAAGAAAGGCCATAGGATCAAGACAGTTAAAAATCTACGAGGGTAGATCTATTCGGCACTTCGGCAATAATCTAAGGATGGTATAAAAGTGCCAAAACTCTCGAAGCCACGAAGTAAGACGTGTGGCAGAAGACAAATATGACGCGTGGCCCAATAGGCTAGTGACAAGTGTCAAGGTATAGTTGTCACATTAGGTATACGAAAGTCACGAATCAAGGTGACATGTGGCAGCCACTCAGCCAGTTCCACGTCAACAGTGACGTCAGCAAGCTACATCACTCCAGGACTACATCCTCTGGGGATATCCAGCTTCTCCTACTAGCAAAACTACTCGAAGTGTCGAAGGCCAAAGTCAAGAATAACCGAATACCCAGAGAGCGGGAGCTCCTTTGTGCCTAAGTCTACGGTCCTAGCTCCTGGACATGTGAAGGTTATCAAGCAGGGAGTGTCGATACACCCTTCGACGGAATTTACTCCGGAAGAATTGGAAGACTGCAAAGGCCTGAGTCCTGAAACGCCGAAGTTCCAAAGTAAACGAGAACTGTCCATCTCAAACGTGCAAATAAAACGCGACCGTCAATCTTGATAAGTGACTAAGCACTAGTTTGGCTTAGCGCTTGGTCACCGCCTATGGTCATATGGAATAGAGGTCCTGAAAGTGCGTCTGTGCGAATTTTAACATACAGAGGAAGAATTTTTCCTATGTTGGGAAGGAACTTTGAACCAGACAGGATCTGGATTCTGTCCTGATTGACATTAAGTGATCAAATGCATCCAATGCATTGGAAGGCTAATCGAAAATCTCAAATATTATTTGATGGAGAATTGGGGATGCAACATAAGATTAAGAATAAAATAAAAAGACATGGGATCAAATTAAAAGAAATCTATCCATACCTGTGATCGATTTATGAAAATCCCTCTTACTAAATTGAAAATCTTTCACCTTAATGCGTGAATAATAACAGAGGGAGATACTAATTCTAAATTAAAAGACAAATGTTATTACTGTTAATTTAAATGAAGAGGTGCAATGATCCAAACAAAGGGGCACAATTCTTCAATGCTCACAATGGTTGGAAGACTATATAAGCAAGATAGAATGATGAAGAAGAAGTGTCTCAACAGTCCATATCAGAAGACCAAAAGCTAAAGTAGAGTCCAAAGAAGAAGAATTGATTATACTTATGTAGTGAGGGTGGAAGGGAGGATCAAAGAAGGATTCATATCCTTTACTAAGTAAAGTGTGAAAACAAGGGAGTTGGTGCTTCCTAGGGTTGGTTCCCTGAAGACAAGGGAGTTGGTGCTTCCTAGGGATGGTGCCCTAAAGAAAAGGGATTTGGTGCTTCCTAGGGTTGGTGCCTTGAAGAAGGGGATTTGTGTCTCCAGGATTTGGTGCTGTAAAAAGGATTGGTGTCCTTCACTATCTCAGATTATTCTTTATAAAACCTTGTCATTCCTATTAATTGTATTTATATAATTGATTTTAAATACAAGTTCATTGTTGATCTATTGTGGTGATTAATAAAATAAAAAAGTAATTGGTAATTGTTTAAAAAGGTAATATTCATTCACCCCCCTCTCAGTATTTCCAACATCCTTTACCATACTTTGGTTGTTGTGGATTTGCAGACCCAAATTCCTGCTTATTCTGTTGCTTAAATTTCTTCTCTATTTTGACAACATATCTATAAGCGTCTCCCAGTGATGAGATGTCTAGAAACTCCATTTCGGTTTGTATGTATCTGTGTAGATCCCACGGTATTTCAGAACTAGATGTCACTCAGATTCTTTGATACCCAGTTTGGTGTGCAAGGTATAGAAGGTATTTTTTAGCTCTGACAATGTTTGGTCCTGCTTTTGATGCAACATGGTCCATCTCATATACTGGTCATCATAATTTTCCACAGGGTAATATTGCTCCTTGACCGCATCCATAAAAAAATCCCAAGTGGGCTCGACCCCAAATATTCTAGACTCCTCTATGGAACTTTGCTCCCAGTAAGTTTCCTACCAATGTTTAACATGGGGGAGATCCTTAAGGAGCGTAAAGGTGATCTTTTCTTTGTTACTAAATTCCACCCCTACTTATAAAACTTAGGCCACTCTTGTTGCTAAATAAGTGGCCACTTGTTACAATTACTCTATATTTCCCTTTTCTTAGGCTACCATGCATTCAATAGAGGAAGAAGTTAACATAATTAGGGCTTATCAAGATGATGATTCCATTGACCAAAAGGTGGGGGATCTATTCCTAGACTTGGAAACCAACATAAACCATGACACAAAATTATTTTTTACCATGGAACTATACTGGCACAAAAAAACCATGGTAGCACAGACAATGCTACCCCAAGAGTAGGATTACAGGAAGTTTGGTTAGTGTCTTGAAATCTTGGAATGATAGAACAAGTTTTTTCTTTCACTCATCTCATTGTTGGTAAAGAATCATGGTGGTGTTTTCCAACTGACCCACAATAGCTCCTTGGAAACAGATCCCCTCCATAATCATTTGGTGGCTGATGCAATTACTGGGACCTCCAAACGTCCCTCCTAGGTCCCCCCCCATCCCCACACACAATGTTTGAGAGCTTCTCTCTCTCTTTTTATGTTTACAATAGCCATATTAGATTTTTAGTCTACTCTTTTGGTTTTCTAGATAGTTTAGTTAAGCTTCAGTTTTATCTTGATTTTCTACAATATGCTATTAAAAGATGTTCTGGTTTCCCTCTCGGTAAGCCAACACATAATCTATATCTCCCAAACTTTGTGATGTACAGCGAGATGCCTTGATATGGCTTGACACTTTGTATATTTTCTTTATATTTCAATAGAATTTATGCTTACTTACAAAAAAAAATGAGACCAATAGTTAAAAATAAAGCATCCAAGATATCCAAGATTTCTACAAGTATTCCAATACTAGAACTGTAAGTCTTATTTTTTACTTTATTTTCAATTTTGACTAGTTGGAAAAACATTGTTTTTATGCTTGGAATACATGCCAAGAATAAGGTCATTCAAAATATATTTTCGACCTCATTTGTGACCATATTTTTTACTGATAAATTTAATTCTAGTCAAAATTATGATCATTGAATTAGTCAAAATTTATTGAAATGTAATTAGGTCAATAAAATAAACATGTTATAGGTAGAAACAAATTCAAAATATAGGTCAAAAATGTCGATGACAATGTAATTTTAGGTCAAAAAATTAGTTGAAACTGGACATAGCAAATATGGTTGAAAAATGGAACTACATGGTTGAACTTTGTCCACATATGTTATTTGTTTAGTCAAAATTTGTGTTGAAAGTTCATTAGGAGATATAGGGGACAAGGGATGCTCCTGCATTAGACTCCCTTGGTAAATGAAAGATAATTATCATGCTTGTACAAGGCAAATTTTAGCACCATGCTCATTCCCCTTGGTCAGTTTCCGCTACAATAACCCACAACCTTTATTTAAAGCCTTAATCTTTCCAGTGAATTGCATGATTCTTGGAAAGCCCCTCTATATTTTCCATCATTTGTCTTGCTACAATGGTACCTATTGTCTCTAAAAAATTCTTCCTTCTCCCCTTCTTTGAAGTCATCATCCTCTTTTTTTCTTATTTCGCTACCACTTTTCTTCAACCTATTTCACAAGCATGTCCTTGTATGCTATCACATTATTATTCATTTCCTTTGTATTGTCTTCATATTTCATAACAAAACTTCGAATCTCTTGTTCCTCCATTTCCATTAACAATCATGACATTGGACACAACATCACTCTATCATTCCCTTCTTTTTCCTCTTCCATGGGATACAACTTAAACTTATTCCCATCCTTCACAATCTGAAAAGTGTTTCTCTAACCATCATGAACAATGCCTCTATCATACTTCCATGTTCTTCCCAACAATATCTGATATGTCATGTCTATCAATGGGTTTCAATCATAGTTTTTTTTTCATAGTGACTTTATGACCCTTTTGCAACCAAGACACTTGGTAAGCATTTGAGTGAGGGATACACTTCAAATTCAATTTATGGTAGAAAATAAATTCTCAGTATTACCTTTCTCTACACTCAATTTGTCTATCTTACCTCTCACTTTGTATTTGATATTCAAGAGACTCTTCCTTTACTATGGTTTCCTTCCATTCTTCTTCTCTAGTTGTAACAACACTCCTCATAGTCTCAAATTATATCCATCTTCAACCTGTATTTTGAAAACTTCTTACTTAACCAGTGACTCTACTATTTTTGCAATGTGCACCCTTAAATATTTCCTTCACTTTTCATTCAACATCTCTTAATACTCATATATTTTCAGTGTCCTTGTCCTCTGCTTTTCAAATAGGTTCAAGTGAATCTGGCCCCTCTTCATCTTCCTCCTGTTGAACTCTTTTCTCTATCAATTGCAAATCCTCTTCGAGATTGATTCATAATGGTGGCACTCTTTCTTCATTTATCCTCTCTCTTGGCAGTCTTCATTTATTCATCCTCTCTGTTGGAAGTCTTATTTTGGAAACATGACTTCTTTGTCTCAAACTATGTTGCTTCCTATCCAACTTCTCTTCAAACATCAAGGGAAATTGATAGGCCTCAATGACCAATGATAAATTCAACACAATGAATACATATTAGAATGGAAACCATATTCCATTCACATATTCAAGTCTCTCATCATTTTTCCTTTATCTTTCATGTAGTTATTTACTGACATTTCCATCAGCTTCAAATTTGTATCCTCCTTAATAAATTCAATGAATCATCCACAAGTAAGAATTTGTCTTTTAGTGTTTCCACCATCCCATCCCAATTCATAATTTTCTCTTTTTCCTTCCATATTCCAATCCAAAGGAATCGTATCCCATAATTATGATGCATGGCACTTCAATTTGATAACTCTTATGATGCAAAACACTTAAATCTGCGTAAATTCAAAGAATTTTTCCATATCCTCTAATTGTTTTTTCCATATTCCCCATCCAATCAACTAGTTCTTGTGGATTTGAATTCTCTGAATACATAGGTGTAACTATTTTAGGTCTACCTCCTAAACCCGAAATAGCCTAAGTTATCCTCTCTCATCTTTGTTCTAGTTCTTCACTCAAAGGTTATTATTCCCCTTCATCCTCTCCCTCATCATTTACGTTAACAATCATTAGACTCATAATGTAATATTTGTAGTTATTCAATGTCTCCTACCCCAATTCACGTTCCATCCTCTATGTGCCATGCACTCTCGCACAACCTTTATTTTCTTTACCTTTCTTGCATGCTTGCACAATGTCTACCCAGTCTCGATGCCAAAGCTTCCTCACCCCCTTGACAACTCTACCAAACAATTTCCTTAGTTGTGTTAGGAAGCGGAAGAAAAATAGAGCACTTTAATAGAGAATAAACAAGTTAAACATACATAAAACCGAGAACAACAATCACATAATTGACATAGTGATTTATGTGGAAATCCAATGCGAGAAAAAAACATGGGAAATGATAATCGATATTCTTATTATTCAAGGGAGAATTACAATAGCCAACCCAAGCATACAACCATCCTCTCCTCTCATACACACAACACCCTAGTATTGCGTCTTGCTCTCACTCACTCTACACACATTGCACTCTCACCTCTATGGGTATGCTCATATATATAACATCTCTCAAACAATTAGACTAATTGATTATAATTACATCCACTAGTTACACAATCTGTTCACAAAAGAGTGCATGCATGCACATTCCTAATATAGTTGCA
>CBVK0100069039.1:0-15102 GCA_900067695.1 Picea abies
TTAGAGTAGACAATTATATCATCTAAGAACACAATTATAAACTTGTCTAGGTATTCCCTTAACACACAATTCATTAGGCACATAAAAACTATTGGGGAATTTGATAGTTCAAATGGAACTACCATGAATTCATAATGCCCATATCTTGTTTTGAATGTTGTCTTGTTGATGTCTTATTCATTAATCCTTTCTTGATGGTAATCTAATCTCAGGTCAATCTTGGAAAATATCCTTGCACATTTCAGTTGATCAAACAAATCATCAATCCTTGGCAAAGGATATTTGTTCTTTATGGTGACCTTATTCAACTACCTGAAATCAATACACAGTCTCAAGGTTCCATCCTTCCTCTTCACAAAAGGAATTGGGGCTCCACAATCTGAAACACTTGGGTGTATATACCCCTTCTTTAACAATTCTTCAAGATGCATTTGTAACTCTTTCAACTCAAACGTGCCCATTATGTATGGTTTCTTGGACATTGGAGAAGATCCTAGCACCATATCGATATAAAAATCAATATCTCTCGTTTGTGTCAATCCTAGGATTTATCTAAAAACATCTTCAAAATCCATTAATATTGGATGGTCTCCAATGCTTGCCACTTTATCCTTGGCTGCCTCTTCCATATGGACTGCACAAATTTGACATCATTTCCTAAAACTCTTCTTCAACTGCATATCTGAAATCTATCTAACAACTACAAAACTTGGAATTCCTTTGATCTTGTCTTTCTTCCACACAGTCTCAAGGTTCCATCCTTCCTCTTCACAAAAGGAATTGGGGCTCCACAATCTGAAACACTTGGGTGTATATACCCCTTCTTTAACAATTCTTCAAGCTACATTTGTAACTCTTTCAACTCAAACGTGCCCATTATGTATGGTTTCTTGGACATTGGAGAAGATCCTAGCACCATATCTATATAGAAATCAATATCTCTCTTTTGTGTCAATCCTAGGATTTATGTAAAAACATCTTCAAAATCCATTAATATTGGATGGTCTCCAATGCTTGCCACTTTATCCTTGGCTGCCTCTTCCATATGGATTGTACAAATTTGACATCATTTCCTAAAACTCTTCTTCAACTGCATAGCTGAAATCTATCTAACAACTACAAAACTTGGAATTCCTTTGATCTTGTCTTTCTTCCATCCTTCATCAAGACATGTAATTGTATTGTTGCAACAATCTAGGACATGGTGTTTTTCCAACCAATCCATGCCAGTTAGACAATCATATGAACTCAACGGTATGATGTTTACATCTACCTTTGTGTTGAGTCCATTTTGTCTATCGGACAATCTTTTACCAAATCATTAATATTTCTTTTATCCCCCATGGTTAACTAAACTAACCACGATTTATTATTCGTACTCATTTGAAAGTGAAATATTTCAACAATGTAAGAATTTATGTAACTATGGCTATCTCTAGAATCAATTAAAATTTCTACATGATGGTTATCAATATTACCTTCCACTTCAATCATGAGAGATTGATACAATGTTGGCTTGTTGTCCAAGGCTTCATAAATCCTTGGCATGCTTCCTCCCATGTCTTCCATTGTTTCATCCTTTTGAATTTTTTGGACATGCTTCCTCCCATGTCTTCCATTGTTTCATCCTTTTGAATTTTTTGGACAATCCTCGTTCTTTCTCCTTTGTGATTGAAGTCCCTATATAAGTGATTTCCCTCACATCCCGAACATTGTACAGGCTGTTGCGTTATCCTTCTCCCAAATGAATCTGCAGTCTTGTGTTCGTTTTGGGTAGACTAACCTTGCTAATTTTCTTGGGTGCTACTCTTAAAAAAGGGTGGATTAAAACCTTTCTTCCTTTGATCATTTTTCTCCTTCATCTTGTCATTCCAAGCCTTTTGGAAAACTGACCTTCCTCTACTTTGTTCATAAAGATGCATTTCTCTCCTTATGGTTTATTCCAAGATATTTGGGTTATAATATTGAATCTTATCACTTTAGAAGAAAGGTAACCCACTTAGAAACCTTTTTATTTTTACTTATCATCTTTTATGAAGTCAAAATACTTCAACAATTCAAAGAACCTCTTCTCATATTGCTTCGTTGTCATGATTCCCAACTTGAGCTCAAATAATTATTTCATCTTCCTTTCATAGTAATGATCAGATAAATAATTCTCCTAGAAATATCCTTTGAACCACCTCCATGATATCCTCTTCTCATCAAGGTTCTTGGCTTGCTTAAGTTGATCCCACCACATGGCTACCTTTCCTTTCAAATGTTAGGTGGAAATTCTAGCTTCTACCCGAGAGTGGTAATCATGCAACTGAAAAAATTTCTTCATTTCCAACAACTAAGCCTCAACCTCTTCTCCATTCCATTGCTTTCCATTGAAAGTAGGTGGATGGATTTTCTTGAGTTCACCTTGAAAGATGTCTGTCTCAGGTCTTCTCCTTTGCCTCCAAATAGGAGACACACTTGGGCTGCTCCCTGGCCCTGAACTTGCATGAGTTCTTCTAGTCGACTTCTTTGGAGAATGATGGTGCTTGCTCATGCTTCTTGATTTCCTATCATTTCCATGATCATCCCTTTTTGAAATATCCTTTGAACCACCTCCATGATATCCTCTTCTCATCAAGGTTCTTGGCTTGCTTAAGTTGATCCCACCACATGGCTACCTTTCCTTTCAAATGTTAGGTGGAAATTCCAGCTTCTACTCGAGAGTGGTAATCATGCAACTGAAAAAATTTCTTCATTTCCAACAACCAAGCCTCAACCTCTTCTCCATTCCATTGCTTTCCATTGAAAGTAGGTGGATGGATTTTCCTGAGTTCACCTTGAAAGATGTCTATCTTAGGTATTCTCCTTTTCCTCCAAATAGGAGACACACTTGGGCTACTCCCTGGCCCTGAACTTGCATGAGTTCTTCTAGTCGACTTCTTTGGAGAATGATGGCACTTGCTCATGCTTCTTGATTTCCTATCATTTCCATGATCATCCCTTTTTCTATGGGATCTAGATGTTTCCAATTGTCTATCACTATTTTCTTTCTTGGTGCCAAAGTCCTTGTTGACTTTCTTATGAAACATATTTAAGCTCTGAAGTATATCCTCTTGAACCTTCATAATCCTTTCATTATCAACTCTACATCTCTGAACTTCCCTATGTAGGCTTCTCATAATTAGAAGGTCCTGCCTATATCTTCTTCCATTGGACTCTATCTCAACATTCCCCATGCTGACATGCAAACCTATGATATCTTACTCATGGCTATAATATCCATGAACATATTCCATAACTCTGTTTCTCATATAATAACTAAAGTTTCTTTCATCTACCTCTAATTATACAAGAAATATGAATGTAATAATTATTGTTAAAACATGCATAGCATAAAACATTTCATCCTTTAGAATATAGGTTATTTATTCGTTAATTTATGAAGTAAAAATTGATGAATTCAAATTCTTATTCCTTAGATACATTCCTCTTTGAAACATATTTCCAATGGATCTACTCATGCCATAATATGAGTTCTGAGCGAAACGTTACAACATTTATATGTTGCAATTTCCACTCTTTTACTGCTACATAAATATATTTATTAATTTATGAAAAATTTAATTGCCCAATTCAAATTTCCTAGTTCCATATTTATTCTACGCCTCAAGACCTTTCCAATGACTATTTGTTTTCTCAAATCTGAGCTCTGAGCTGAATGTTATGTTTTGGAGAAGTTTAGGTTGTTTTACTCAATTTGTCCATGTATGCTACATGTGTCTTCTTTCACTACCAACAAAGTTTTAGGAACCCATATCTGAAATATGGTTCCATTGATGGATTCTATGGGTCATACACTTTCCATTGACTACTTCGGTGCCCCAAACGAACTTATGAACATGGATTTATTCCCTCTCGATGTAAATTTGTGCCAAAATTTTATCCTTACTGTTTTGGCTGCAACTTTCTTATACGAGCTCTATTTTACAAACAATTTAACTCACTGGAGAGCTCTCCCCCCTGAGTTCTTTTATTTGATCTACAAATATAGAGTGCACCTTTTTTCACTCCATTCTCGTGGGTTTTGATTGGCTAAAAACATTGTTTAGGGCCTCAAAAGTTCCTCGCAAGTTAATGACCTTCAAAAAACACAAAATTTCACATAAATTGATTTTTTTACTACTGTAACAACCCTTTAAATTTGATTCATTGATCTCAAGTCACACACAATACGATTCATCTATTTGCGCTCCATCGACCATCGATGACTAACGTTCTCCTTTGGAGTGCACGACACTTTCCCCAAACTGTCGACTCGACTGTTGGCCATTGACCCAACTTCTTGACGTTCGATTTGCATGCCCTCCAAACCAACTGACCCAACCTTCGACCATCAATGATTTCCATTGGTGAATGGAACTCCTCACTAATTTAGCTGACACCCAACTATCATCCCATCGACAGTCAGTCATCTTTGTTGGTCGATGTTGCAATTGCTAATGTGGCATGACACATCATCCCGAGGTGTCAATTTAGCTGATGTGGCATGACACATGGATGTTGACATGGCATGACACATGGATGTTGACGTGGCATGATGCTTCATCAACCTCTTTTCTTCATTGGTCATCGATCATTTGTATTGGATGACCCAAACACCTCACTGAATCAGTTGATGCTTGACTATCAGCTGATCAACCATCAACATATTTTCTTGCTTAATTCAAAACAATTCGCCGAATTGGCCAATGCACGAGCATCATTGATTTCCATTGGTGATTGAAAATACTTTGCTGGATTTGGCCGATGCTTGAATGTCGACCCATTGACCATCGAAAGTCAGAAATGTATTTTAGTTGAACCAAAATCTTCACCATTTCGCCCGACCCAACCATCAGTCGTCGATGATTTCTCTTGGTGAACTTCAACACTTAGAAAATTTTTGATATTTCTCTTGATTGATCTGAACTGTCGATCTCCCAATCGAAACGATTTGAACCATTGATTCCCCAAAATGATCTTATCTCTATCAGTGAACCTTGACCATCAATCTAATCCATTTCAAAAACCCCTGAAATGAATCTTAGTCATTAATTTTCTCAACCTTCAAAACAACCAAAACATTACGAGATTTTAAATTTATCAAAGTGAATCTTGGCCGTCAATCTCGAGATCAAACACAATCTTGGTCGTCGATTCACCAAACTACCTGCAACTCTACAATGGCCATTAAAACTCAAAATTTGACCATTTCGAGTCGAATTCGACTCTGAAACTTTGTAGATTGGCTCCAATGAACTTCTTAAACATATATGACTCTTTTAAGCTTGAATTTACTAATGAATTTTGGGAATTTCACTCTAATTATTATTTTCTTTTCCTCCAAATTTGCATAGACAAATTTGTAACAACAAATTTGACCAATTCACATCTGTCTTGTCCCATGCAAGCCCGATGTTTGAACATGAAGCTCTGATACCATAATGTAACATCCCTGAGTCTGATTGAAACTTTGTGCCAACCTTATGATAAGACACATGCACGGATCTTTGGCTGTCGGGCATGGTTTAATGTCTTGCTACCTTGTTTTATGGTGTGACCATCGACCATCAAAATCTTTAGAATATTATCATCAGTAATCGGGAATTTCACTCTAATTATTATTTTCTTTTCCTCCAAATTTGCATAGACAAATTTGTAACAACAAATTTGACCAATTCGCATCTGTCTTGTCCCATGCAAGCCTGATGTTTGAACATGAAGCTTTGATACCATAATGTAACATCCTTGAGTTTGATTGAAACTTTGTGCCAACCTTATGCTAAGACACATGCACGGATCTTCGGTTGTCGGGCATGGTTTAATGTCTTGCTACCTTGTTTTATGGTGTGACCATCGACCATCAAAATCTTTAGAATATTATCATCAGTAATCGTTTAAATGTTTCAGCCAGAATTTTTGGGATTAGATCACTAGCCGATCTGGGCCGATTCTTTTTTAAACTTTGATTTGGTTGTTCTCGGGTCCTCATTGGGATTTTTAGGGGTGCCATGTGGCGCCTAGTGATTGGGCCATGTGGCACCCAACTACCGACTGCCTTAACCCAGTCATCATGCCACATTTCATTCTATACAAGGGCCATGTGGTGATCATTAGGTGGTTCCATGTGGTGCCACCTCGAAGTGCCACATGTCATGCATCAATTGTCCCAAGTGGCCACAGAAAAATCCATATCAGTGTGACACATGGAAACTTGTCATGTTGACATCAACATGATGTGATGCTGACATTACCCTTTATAGTCAAGTGATGAATTCATCTGTACAGATGTTGATGTCAGTAGGTTGACTTTGACTGGGTTGATCACAAATTTGATCAACCATATCTTCTTCATTCAGACTCCATTTGAGGTGGTGTTCACGCTGTTGGAAAGGTCATGACGAGCTCTTGAACATGGATTTATTCCCTCTCGATGTAAATTTGTGCCAAAATTTTATCCTTACTGTTTTGGATGCAACTTTCTTATACGAGCTCTATTTTACAAACAATTTAACTCATCGGAGAGCTCTCCCCCCCGAGTTATTTTATTTGATCTACACATATAGAGTGTACCTTTTTTCACTCTGTTCTTGTGGGTTTTGATTGGCTAAAAACATTGTTTAGGGCCTCAAAAGTTCCCCGCAAGTTAATGACCTTCAAAAACCACAAAATTTCACGTAAATTTATTTTTTTACTACTGTAACAACCCTTTAAATTTGATTCATTGATCTAAAATCACACACAATATGATTCATCTATTTGTACTCCATCGACCATCAATGAATAAAGTTCTCCTTTGGAGTGCACGACACTTTCCCCAAACTATAGACTCGACTGTCGGCCATTGACCCAACTTCCTGACGTTCGATTTGAACGCCCTCCAAACCAACTGACCTAACCTTCGACCATCAATGATTTCCATTGGTGAATGGAACTCCTCACTAATTTAGCTGACACCCAACCATCGTCCCATTGACAGCCAGTCATCTTTGTTGGTTGATGTCACAATTGCTAATGTGGCATGACACATCATCCTGAGGTGTCAATTTAGCTGATGTGGCATGACACGTGGATGTTGACATGGCATGACACATGGATGTTGACGTGGCATGATGCTTCATCAACCTCTTTCCTTCATTGGTCATCGATCATTTGTATTGGATGACCCAAACACCTCACTGAATCGGCTGATGCTTGACCATTGGTTGATCAACCATCAACATATTTTCTTGCTTGATTCAAAACAATTCGCCGAATTGGCCAATGCACGAACATCATTGATTTCCATTGGTGATTGAAAATACTTCACTGGATTCGGCCGATGCTTGAATGTCGACCCATCGACCATTGAAAGTCAGAAATGTCTTTTAGTTGAACCAAACTCTTCACCATTTCGCCCAAACCAACCATCAGTCATCGATGATTTCTCTTGGTGAACTTCAACACTTAGAAAATTTTCGATATTTCTCTTGATTGATCTAAACTGTCGATCTCCCAATCGAAACGATTTGAACCATTGATTCCCAGAAATTATCCTATCTCTATCAATGAACCTTGACCATCAATCTGATCCATTTCAAAAACTCCTGAAATGAATCTTAGTGATTAATTTTCTCAACCTTCAAAACAACCAAAACATTACAAGATTTTAAATTTATCAAAGTGAATCTTGGCCGTCAATCTCGAGATCAAACACAATCTTGGTCGTCGATTCACCAAACTACCTGCAACTCTACAATGGCCATTAAAACTCAAAATTTGACCATTTCAGATTTTAAATTTATCAAAGTGAATCTTGGCCGTCAATCTCGAGATCAAACACAATCTTGGTCGTCGATTCACCAAACTACCTGCAACTCTACAATGGCCATTAAAACTCAAAATTTGACCATTTCAAGTCAAATTCGACTCTGAAACTTTGTAGATTGGCTCCATTGAAATTCTTAAACATATATGACTCTTTTAAGCTTGAATTTACTAAAGAATTTGGGGAATTTCACTCTAATTATTCTTTGCTTTTCCCCCAAATTTGCATAGACAAATTTGTAACAATGAATTTGACCAATTCGCATCTGTCTTGTCCCATGCAAGCCAGATGTTTGAACATGAAGCTCTGATACCATAATGTAACATCCCTGAGTCTGATTGAAACTTTGTGCCAACCTTATGATAAGACACGTGCACGGATCTTCGACTGTCGGGCATGGTTTAATGTCTTACTGACTTGTTTTATGGTGTGACCATCGACCATCAAAATATTTAGAATATTATCATTGGTAATCGTTTAAATGTTTCCACCAGAATTTTTGGGATCAGATCACTAGCCGATCTGGGCTAATTCTTTCTTTAATTTTGATTTGGTTGTTCTCGGGTCCTCATTGGGATTTTTAGGGGTGCCATGTGGCACCTAGTGATTGGGCCATGTGGCACCTAGCTACCGACTACCTTAACCCAGTCATCATGCCACATTTCATTCTATATAAGGCCCATGTGGTGATCATTGGGTGGTTCCACGTGGTGCCACCTCAGAGTGCCACATGTCATGCATCAATTGTCCCAAGTGGCCATGGAAAAATCCATATCAGTGTGACACATGGCAGCTTGTCATGTTGCCATATGTCATGTTGCCATATGTCATGTTGACATCAACATGATGTGATGCTGACATCACCCTTTATAGTCAAGTGATGAATTCATTTGTATGGATGTTGATGTCAGTAGGTTGACTTTGATCGGGTTGATCACAAATTTGATCAGCCATATCTTCTTCGTTCAGACTCCATTTGAGGTGGTGTGCACACTGTTGGAAAGGTCATGACGAGCTCTTTGACTTGGTGCCATTTTTTTCTGAGATTTGAGGACTTTGAATTTTTGTCCTTTTAGATCCTCCTAGATCATTCCTCCCCACTAAGAAGCTTTTGGGCCTCCAAAAGCCTTATCAGTCAACAGATAGGTGAGGGAATTTCTCCCTCACTTTCTCCTTCTTGATCCATCATGATTTTCTTGGATGTGTGCCCTTAAGTCCCACTCGAAGATATTCAACATTTTCCCGACGTGAAGTCCTCATCCTTCTGTCCCGGATGATATCGTCCTTTAAATCATCCAAGTACTCAAGATAAAACTCATTGTTGGCCCTTGATCATGCATTAAGGAAGAACTTGAAGATTAAGGAAGAAAAAAGACAAAGTATGAAGTGCACAGAAGGCACACAAACCGAGGAAGGGTCGAAGTGGTTAAATAAGCATAAAAAGGAGGAACAAAGTAAAGGAAAAAAAATGTTGAGAGAAAATATCAAGGAAGAAAAATCAACAAAGAAGATAGATCATGGACAAGTCAACAAGCGGAAGAAGACACTAATGGGTTATTTGGAGCACCTCACAGAGAGGAAGGAAGAACATGTCAACGAAGTCCTTAAAATGAGGATTATTTAGACCTAGGGTTTTGGCACCTGGGCTTCGGTCTAGGGTTTTCTAAGAGTCATGAAATGTATAAATAGAGGTCTAGAAGAGTTGAGAGACAAGGGAGGGATAACAATATCAATATGTAAGAGTGTTATATTTTAGTGTATTCTTGTATTTTGGGGTCTTCAGCTAGGTGCGAATATCTACTCTGCAGCTGGGTGCATAGGGAGATGAAATAAAGAGGAAGAGAGAGAAGGATCTGCAGTTGAGTGCATAGATAGAACTGTGTATTTTCATCTACTTAATCAATAAACACAGTTCTGTGGACATAACCCTGGGGAGATGGTGAACCACATAAAACCTTGTCACTCCATGTGGTTGATTCTTTGTTATTTATTGTCTTTTATAATGTTATTGCACTGATATTATTCCTGTTGAAGATAATAAGAGATAACTTACTTGACGAAGCTAAACATAATATTGTTAACAATCTATGGGCTAATTTACATTGTTGTTTAGAAATCATCTTGCATTTTCTCTGGTTGTAGACACATGTGTCCTGCAACCCCTTATTGCTACTTCAGGTGAGACTTCATCTGCTTCACAGGTGTTGTTGTAAGGGCCAATAGTTAGGGTTTGTTGGTGCGCTATTAAGAGTTGAACCTTAGGTCTACCCCTGTGCCAACAAATGGTTTTGTTTTCGGGACCGAGATCTTCTTGAGGGAATGTCAAGGTGGTTTCCATTGAAGACAAAAATTCAGAACTGGATAGAAGAACAAGAAAGGGACTTCACTATAGCTCAGAACAAGAACCCCAGTGTTAGTACAAAAGACTATTTGGGAAGGTACATCTTTACTGATTTGCACAAGATTTTCTTTGCAGGAGTTCATAAGGAGTTATACGAGTGGTTAGCCAGACTAGAAGAGACTCAGTTTGAAATTAGATCTAGACCACCTATTGTTTGGACATCAAAGATGATTAAGAAAGTCAAGAAGGTTAATAATTCTGTGTCAAGAGCAGTGGATCTCTGGTTTGACAACACTATTGGAGGGTACATTAATGAATTTTATATCAATAGAGTGTAATCATATAGTCAAGCAGAGAGGTACTTCTTCAAGGGGCCTAGAGGAAAGTTTCTACACTTTTGAAGTTGAAGATTAAGATGCTATTGCATGAGAATAATATATTGAAGATACAATAATCAGTTAGATTTTAAATCTAATGTTCAATAATTCAGATAGCGACAATGACATAGAGGCTGGACACACGCATAGTGGGAGATCATTCTCAAATATTCCTCTTGCGAACCTATTTGAGCAGGGTTATAGACCATTAGCACAAGACGAAGGGTTCTATAGTGAAGAAGAAGCAGAGCTATTAGACAAGGAATATTTAGAGTTCGCAAGGTCAAAGGAAGTAGAGACTGAAGAACCTCACCGAGAAGAACCAAGAACTTCAGGTACTGCACCTACTGTCGAAGTAAGTATTGCTACTCCTCCTATTGTTTTAGCAACACTAAGTAACCAGAGTAACCAGAGTAATCAGAGCACTCAGAGTACTGTCACAAGCAGTTTGCTATAGAATCCATCCATAAACCAAGGAAAATATATGGCAGATGAAATGAGGTTGCCTATTTTTAGAGGAGATGGATCTGAGGATCCTGAACAACACTGGTTCTTCCTATTTTTAGAGGAGATGGATCTGAGGATCCTGAACAACACTGGTTCTTATGAGAAGCTGTATGGAGCATTAAGCAATTCACTGACAAAGATGTTAAGAGAGCTCAATTTAGTACCACCTTGAGAGATCATGCACTGAGCTGGTATATGAAGTTTGTTACAAGATTTGTATAGCCTAAACTGTTGAATGACATTAATACTGTGTTGAGTGCATAGTTCAAGAATCCTAATTCAGAGTCACAGTGCATTACAAACTTGAAGGAAATCAATAAGAAGATGACTAAACCTATTTGGGAGTTTGATCAGAGGTTTAAGACCTTAACAGGCCATTTAAGTTTTCAGATTCCAGACGAACGACATAAGGAATGGTTCATCGCTGCCCTCCTACCACACATTAGTGTTCCTCTAATGCAACATAAGGTTTCTTTGCAAGCTGAAGCATTAGAAATTTCCATGAAACTAGAAGAAGCCCCTGTAGGAGATTCTGGTCCAGGTATGAGTCAGATTTTGAAGCAATTAACTAGTTTATCTTTACAGGTTGAAGAAATGAAGAAAGACAAAGGAAAAGAGAAAAGAGAAGACATCTGGTGTATCAGATGTAAAACAGAGGGCTATGACAAAGAACATTGTCCTTTATTTAATGAATACGTGGTCTCTGGAGCCCCTAGCCCTTTGAAGTAGGCTACTTTTCCATGGTGCAAGGTATGTAGAACTAGACATTGCCCTGGTGAATGTTATTATATGCAAAAATATGTCCAAACACCCACTAATATTTATTGTACATTATATAAATCTATGGGGCATGATGAGAAGGACTGTAGGGATTACAAACTCATGCATGAAAGGTCAAGGGATGCATATAGAATTCAAGGAGAATTTAAGCCAAAAGGGAATGTTGCATAGTTCAATTCCCCAGGAAGAGGAAACTTCAACCCTCGTGGCGGGTTCAGAGGAAGAGGACAAGGAGGAAGCATGGGTTGAGGTCAAGGTCAGATTATTTTCTATAACTGCGCCCATCTAGGTCATTTGGCAAGGGATTTTCAAAACATTTGTACTACGTGTAGCTACTATAATTCATCTAACCATGTCATTGAAGACTGTCTAGTATTGTTAGATAAAGTTCAGGAAAGACGAGGTGGAAACCAACAAGTCCAACTAATATCAGTTGGACCTCATGATGAGAAACCCAAAACCAACAAGTCCAACTAATATCAGTTGGACCTCATGATGAGAAACCCAAAGTCGTTGTTATTACTAGAGGAGGCATTGTCACAAGAGAAGATAGGGTGACTCCAGGAAAGACTACAGATGGATCAAGGATCAGAAGAGCTTTAGAGAAGGCGTCATTGTTTGATCAACAGAAAGAAAAGAATACTTTTGAAGAAGCAAGAAGAGAATTTGTAGGTGAACATGCTTCTTCATCTAGGGCACAACCATAAGTAAGGGAATGTGAAATGCCTCCATCATTTGATCAGTATGCCCCTCCTAGACAAGGAAAAGAGGTAAGCAAGATTTTGGACTTCTTGTATACTTGTATTGATTTGATTAAAGATGAAAGAGTTGTGCAAGAACTACAACACCTGATAAGACAATATGAAATTGGAAGAGAAGATCCTCTACTAAGGAGAGTTGTGAATCAAGTATCTAGAAAAAGGAGGACAAGCAAGGAACTGCACCTTAGTGCTCAGATTGGAGACTATGACATACACTGTGTGGTCCTCGACCTGGTATCAAAAGTAAATGTTATGACGAAGTAGACTTGGGCATTGATGGGAAAACCTAAATTGATTTTCTCTCCTATTAGGCTCAGGATGGCTAATCAGTAGGTTGTGATCCCCTTTGGAATACTAGAGCATGTCCTTGTGGACATCAACATAGTGAGGACATTTGCAGACTTCGAAGTGATCGATATTGTTGATGATAGCTGTCCCTATCCTGCATTGTTGGGTATTGATTGGGATTTTAACAATTTGACTGTTGTTGATATGAAAAAGAGAAAAATGACATTTGAAGGTGATGGCCTTAGGGTCATTAGACCTCTAGATCCCGACGAAGGTCCCAGATACACAGAACCTATAAGAGAATAAGACCATGCCTATGAGCTAGAGAACATCTATAAACTGACAGCATGACAACAGGATTATATTAATCCTACAACAGATGGTAATCTAAGTTGGCGAAGTGAAAGTGCATGCTCATCATATTCAGAAGAAGCATTGGAAAATTGACAGAACTTAATGTATGAAATCTCTATGCGGAGGTGTGCTGGATTGACTAAGGAAGTTCAATGGATTGGCACAGAAGTAAGTAATCTTCCTACATTTTATGGATTGAATAATTTAGAGACTTTTATAATTGAATTTCAAGGAATTGTACTAGTAAAACAGAGGTTGTTGGCACTAGATGAAGCCTTGAAATCGATGCCATCTAGATGGTGGGGAACACACAAGAAGAACATCACAGAATGGGTACAATGTCGCACATTGTTGATAGTGCACTTTTCAGACCAAGTTGAAGGTTGTGAAGTTCAATACACATGTCAAAGTTGTCCTGAGGACTATGTGCGAAGTTGTGAGGAAGCCTAGAGCAACATTCCTAGAGAATTATGGGTACATAAGTTCATTAATACCTTAGATACTACGCCTATCAACTGGTATCTTCAAGAAGAACGACACTTAGTCACTACAGATTGGTATGGTATGACCTAGAACTTTATAACTATGTTCCTATTTGAAAGTCAGTACCCCACAGTAGATCAGGCTTTACAAATTGTAAGACAGAAGGTCTTTGAGGAGGCACCTAACCCCCCTCTTGAACAAGAATAAGATGAATGGTTTGAGCCTATTCAGTGGTTACAAGGTTGTTATAATATTAATGTTAATGAGGATGATGACCCTATGAATGTGAACATTTTAGAAACTGAAGGACAAAGAGATATAGAAGGGCCAGGATGACCCTATGAATGTGAACATTTTAGAAACTGAAGGACAAAGAGATATAGAAGGGCCAGGGATTGAATTACCTTTTGTTTGGAAGCCCATTAAAATTAAGAAGGTTAATATTGGAACAGATCAAGCACCTAAGTTGGCAAATGTTGGAGACTATTGGGATGATGCTACTATGAGTAATATTACAGAACTATTGCATGAGTATCAGGACTTGTTTCCAACCAAGTTCATAGACATGAAAGTCAGTAAAGGGCCCATCGGAGAAATGAAGATTCCTTTGAAAAAAAATGCAAGGCTTGTAAAGAAAAGGCTCTACAA
Organism: Picea abies; assembly: GCA_900067695.1. NCBI lineage: Eukaryota > Viridiplantae > Streptophyta > Pinopsida > Pinales > Pinaceae > Picea > Picea abies. Next base: position 14,368 of record CBVK0100069039.1, read on the forward strand.
ACTGAATCCCAAGTACAAACATAAAGTTAAGACTTAGATAGAATGTTGGAAGTAGTAATTATAGAACCAGTTGAATAATCTGAATGGATCATCCCTATGGTGGTCCAAGATAAGAAGACAGGAGAAATCATAATCTATGTATATCTAAGGAAATTAAATGATGCATGTTTACATGATCCATTTCCTACACCTTTTACTGATGAAGTTCTAGATAATATAGGAGGACAGGAAGTTTATTCATTCACAGATGGATTTTCAGGCTATCACCATATCAGAATTGCTAAGGAGGACAAACATAAGACTACATTTGCAACAGAATGAGGTTCTTTTCAGTACACTGTGATGCATTTTGGTTTGAAGAATGCACCAACCATATTTTCCAGGGTGGTGGTCGAAGCATTTAAGGAATTTTTACATAATTTTTTGGAGGAATACTTTGATGATTGGACCATTTTTAGTCTATTGAAAAATCATATTGAATGTTTGAGACTAATGTTGGATAAGTGCAGGCAATGTCAGATTGCCCTGAACTTGAAGAAGTGTATTTTCTTCTCACTTTTTGGAGTTTTTTAGGACACATTGTGTGTAAGCAAGGGTTGTTGGTAGATCTTTCCAAGATTGCTATCATTGTTGATCTACCTCCCCCTACTTCAGTTATATAGTTGCGCACTGCCATGGGACATACTGGATACTACAAAATTTTTATTAAGGGTTACGCACATATAACATCACCTA
>CBVK0100069040.1:0-15101 GCA_900067695.1 Picea abies
CTATAGTCTACGGGAACATATAGACTACTAAGTCACTCCCTGCTGGCCTAATCTTGGGGACGGGACATCACAGATGGCTCACCTGAGTATCGGGTTGAAGCAGATGTTCCTAGTAGCCCTGCTCATGATGACGAAGACCCTCTCTTTTTAAAAGAGGGGTTAGTTGTGGAAGAGGATTCTTCTCTTTTCCCCCAGGGGGTTTCTCACGATATATGTTTATTTGGGATTAAAGAGAAAAGGATTATGTATGAGCAGCCAGAAGCAGCAGGTCCCACTGTCCCTGAAATAGAAATTTTCGATGGGATCACTGTTGTGGAGGAGGGGCATATCAATGAAGAACAACCCCTCTTTGATGTATATTATAGTGATGATGAGCAACAAGCTTATCCTACATTTGATCACTATAAATATACTGAAGAGCCAGTCAACCAACAGAACCACCCCATGGTCCCTATTTATGATGAATATGAATCTGACCCGGGGAGGAGCCAAGAAGAGGCACCAGAAGAACCAGAGGAGCAGTCGAAGATGCAGTTTATAGACTACGCAGAGCCAGTCAGCGAGCAGCCACCGCCTGAGATCAATCAGCCTACGTCAGCTGTCCACCCACCTGTGCTTACCATAGATATTCAACCACACATCCACAACTGTGTAGCAAAGGAGGCTGCCTGTTGCCAATTTTCTGGAGTTTGCCACTGGTCCTATGAGCCTGTGAAGGAATACATTGAGTCGCATTTCCTTCATAAATTGGAGCCGCCCTATTTCATCTCAACTCAAGCCTGTAAGGAGGAGTTGAAGAGTGTAACTGTTCTGCTGTCACGGTTACACCATCTGCTGATGATCATTGACAGAAGGAAGGAGCTTCTATCCAGGAAGCTGCTTGAATGGATATGGTGGAAATCTGCTTTCACCTAGCCCCATCTAACATGTTTTATTAGTTTAGGGTTGTATATAAATAAGCTCCTTTGAGCATGTATCTTTAGTTTGCTACTTTTATTTTTCGGCCTGTATTTTCAGCAGCGGGATGTTTTGAGCATGACTCCATAGCCCAACAGCAAGGCACTGAAGCTGCAGAATGAGTTCTTAGAGCATCACAGGGACGACTCTATCCCCCATGGAGCCTAATGTTAGCGATAATTCTTGTCCTGGGCTCGAGAGCACCCAGACCTGCAGGTTGCACGGGAAACACCCAAGCGCAACAGCGGAAGGATCTCTTCTCTGGTTATGAGTCAAGTGAGCGGGCGAAGTTTTGCCATCGGTAGCCGAGATCTATCCACGAAGCAGATCAACGGTTATCGGGATCTCGGAGTTGCCAAATTACCTGACATATAGCATCAAAGAAGACTCCTATGTTTGGAGGCTGAATATGGGTCGTCCGATCCAGTGACGCGTGTCGCAAGAGCTGGCCATCTTGGCGTTTCGCCCGTCGCGACTCCAAGGTGCAAAAAGCGACTCCGTTGTGTTCCGATGCACGAGATGTCGGGAGAGTCCTGGACCCGGGCCCACAGCGGTGTTGGGCGAGTTCAAGACCGTCAGATCTCAGAGGGACGCATGGCACTAGATTGAGCCACCTCGGCGTTTCGCTCATCGCGATTTTAGTCAGCAAAGGTTAGCCCTTTCACATTCGCGAACGTCGAAAGCATAGAAGCTGGGGCCCGCGGCGCCACGAAGCATTTTCAGCCGTCCATCAAAGAGGGACACGTGGTGCACGATTGGGCTCCATTGCCTCCTTGCCCTTCGCAACTTTAAAGAACGAGGACCAGCCTCCTCCCAGCTGCGAGACGCGAAGCGCCGAAAGCATTCAGGACTCGGGCCCACAGTATCGCCGAAAGTGATCTTAGCCGTCTATCCCGCACGGACACGTGGTGCGTGATTAGGCCCTATCGCCTCTTCGCGCATCTCGACTTTGAAGAGTAAGGACTAGCTCCTTCCCATCCGCGATACGCGAGGCGCCAAAACTTCTGAGCATATCGTCTTGGCCACTCCCTGAGGAAGCAGTTAATGAAAATCAAGCGGGTGGTTGAAACCTCCTTTCAGTCATTAAGCAAGGGGAACGGAGGGTCTGGTGAGCCGCCTGCTCGTAGGGGTCCTGTGTATTGATTTTCTCGAAAAAGCCATGCCCAAGTCCTCGACTAGCCGAAGGAAGTCTAAACACGCTAGCTCGACACTTAATGGCTCAGCTACTCCCCTTGCTGGAGCCACGCGCAGTTAAGATGGCGTCTGTCATAGGCGCACGATCGTCCAGTCTGCATGCGTAGACTGTCAGAAGACATGCAGACGCAATGTTATTAATGCAGTATCTCGTTTTCGCTGCTGTGTTTTGTTTTGAGTATATGTAGGCGTTTTCGCCATTTTTGTAAGCATCGATGGTTGTGCAGAGCTCTCGGTTGTAAAGTTTTAACGAAGCACTGATACTTTGGTTATATATGGACTTTTGAGACTTATTGCCTTATGAATGATGGCTTCTTTTACGCCTTTGTTATACTGTTTTAGAACAGCTCGGAATTGGAGGATCCAGTCGAGTTGTAGCTGTTATAGGATGATGTAGGTTGGATCACTGTAACAGTTACGTTGTTTCTAATCAGTTCTTGTGATTTCCCTAGCACTGAACGACTTGGAATTGGAGGGTCCAGTCAAGTCCCCTTTCAGTTTCTTGAGACCCTGAACCAAGAGGATCTTGCATTCAGAGTCTTTCCTCTGCAAGCCGCTGGAAGCCTGTTGCCTAAATTTGTTTGCTCACCTTTCTTACTAAGTCTTCCACCTGCTCATCTTTTAATCAACCCACTGGCTGAAGTTAGATCAAGACCTCCTTCGTCCCATACATGCTAGACTCAGTCCCTGAGTTGGAGCGATATCTCTTCGAGTCTCTACCCATTTGATCGCCCATTTATCAAACCGTGACATAAAAACTGATGGGCGTTGGGCTATGCTTTTACAAGCAATCCAAGAGCGACTTCCGACGCCAACAGTATCTATTAAGCATACACTATAAATGAGCCATCCTTAGGAAGTTTTGCACATAAGTTACTTGTAATAGTAGATGTGCTTTGCACAAATGTTAAATGATATATTGATTTCTTGAAGATGAATTTATAGGTGCACGGATATTGGGTGTGTCACTGGATCAGGGCAGGGGTCCAATTCATTGAGTTGCATTGCAATGTGGAATTGCTGAAAACTTTGTCTCAAGTTCATGGTGGGCTGAGGGAAATTTTGTCACCAAATACTGTTTAGTGAGGTTTATGAGGGAGTGATTACTAATTAGTGAGCCCAGGTCCTTGTACTTGTGAAAATGAGTCCAGACTAGAAACCAAATCAGGTTTGCCAAAGCGGGACCAAATCAGGGAGACAGAAGCAAGAGATATTAGTTTGCCATTTCAAGGAAAATTCAAACAATACCCATTTCAAGTCCATCAATGTATCTATCAGGCATACACTAGATGCTCTGGTGAATTTCAATTATTCTTTGATGATTGTTTAGTTCGAATCCCAGAGTGTGTGTTGGGATGAAAATGCCTGGAATACACACAGTTCTCATACATGGAGGCATATGGGAGTGTATACATACCACCGATTTGAGAAAAGTAGAATGAGAAACTAGAACATAACTAGAGCTCGCATGGATGTTTGGCAGGAGCTTGGGAGAACAACATGGGATAATACTAAAATTTTACAGAACAAAATGAGGAAAGGCATGGGATTTAAGTTGAAAATCAGGGGTACTGCTTCATAGGCTCCTACTGAAACATTGTAGGTTGCATTTATCTCTGGTCATGGGTTTCAGTGCACAACGTATGCTAATGCTCCATGACTTATAGCAACCAATAGAGGTCTTTACTAGGAATCTTTATTTCATGACTTGATTTCAATAATGTTTGGACTCTACACAATCACCTATTTATCTATCATTTTGAACCTAAATGGAATTCTCGTAAACTTTTGAGTATGGCTCAACACTGGGATATACTTTTAGCATGTATCATACTTGTAACATAAATTTCCAACTCCTTGGCAATAATTTCCAGTTATGTTGTGTTTTAAATGAAATAAAGGTGGGAAATGTTTCCTCAATTATTGCATATCCCCAATGAGAAAAAAGTCTTGTTATATAAAGATAGAAATGCCATTGTAAATGTTATCACAGGATTTGTACTTGTGCAAATCCATCCAGAAGATCCCAATCTTGTGTAACAATTGGAAGTGTCTACCACTGTCACCTACGTAGAGACGTCCCTTGTTTTAGTGGTCGAAGGAGGTCTACCACAAGGGAGTCTTCCCTGGTGACCTCAAGGGATCAAATATCAAAATTAGCCAAGCCTACAGCCCCCCTATCTTGGTCACCTGAAGGTTAGGTCTAGGTCTAGAAGAAGAAATGAAGGCAACGAGGTAATTGTTTCACCCATACGAGACAATAAACAATTTGAAGCATGATATAGACAATTACCAAGTTATAAAGCTCAAAGATGATCTCTTAGACACTAGATGATCAATAAATGCAATGGATGTTGCAAATTACAGCAGTAAACAAGCATAAAACAACAATTAATGTTTTGCAACAACATCAAGAAATAGTACTAAGAAATGTAACATTTTAGCATGAAAAACAAGCCTTCGACATGTACAATATTATCCAATTGCTAGATGTAAATTCTGAGTATCTTAAGCCACTTTTCCAAGTGTGTATGCAACAATTTAATGTAAAGATCAGTGTCTGTAGCAAACTTTTATAACAACAACAAATAACAACATTTGTTTTCTAAAATTAGGGTTAGTGAAGTTAGTAGGATTGTTGAGAGAAAGAGAATAATAACTCTAAATGCAATTTTCACCACAAGAATAGTTTTAGACTAGTGTCGTTGTCTGTTAGGGATTATGGCGTCAAGCATGTAATACCTTGAAGATTGAACTAGATGAAATAAGAAGAGTTAGGTCTAAACCCTCTTGGGCCTTAGGACTATACCTTCATGAAAATGATCCCTAGGGTGAAAATACTCTTGGGCCCTAGGTGCCATTTTCTCTCTTCTAAAATCAACTAGGTCAAGGATCAAAGACTAGGATCAAAACCCTAAGGTGCAAACACTCTTGGGCCTTAGGTTCTTAACCCTAGCAAAGAATGCTTTCACAAAACTTGGACAACAAATGTATGTGAAGGAGAGAAACACTTATGTCTCCTTCCCAGGGTTTAACCAAGACAAAGTAACATGAAACAAGATAGTAAGCAACACTTTAAAACATTAGCAATGACATGAAACTGCAAAAATTACTTACTTTTCCAAGTTGCTAGGCTAGAGAAAACCCTAGTTACAACAATACATCATCCAAGAAAGAAAATAACATCCACAAAGATCCTCCTCCAAAGATAGTGCATGAGGTCCAAGAGACAAGAGAGAAAAATAGTGAACTTTTCTAAAGTTGCCCCACCTCAAATGAGTGAGGAAGTGATGATGAAAAATGAGAGGAGCACTAGCCTTATTTATAAGGAAACCCTAGTGCTCAAAAAATCACCAAAAGTGAAAAGACATGTCTCTTAGCAGGGCCGACCCCTTTGATTTGCCTTTACAAATGTCAAAATGTGAAAAATAATACATAAATGGTCACACGTGTGGTGACGTCATGCCCCCAATGGGCTAGGAGGGCATGTCCAAGGCCACGTTTCTTTTCCCGAGGTACAAATGTGGTGGAAGAATGCTACATCCTATCTCAAAAATCATCACTGGCATCCAAGTGGCAGCAAACCCCATCATCTCTATCAAACCCTAGAATGATGTCATCATCTAAATGCCCGACGTCTAAGGTGCAAGGGGTGGCGTCCGAAGAGGAGAAGGTTGTGCATCATCTCTGTGTTTCCTCCATTCATCTCCTTGTGCAACGCTCTCCATCCAGTGCAAGATAGCCTCTAGGGTGGAGCCCAGGGTGTGGGATTTCTGCCCATCTTTGTGCCACCATGACCAAATCTGTCAAAAATCAAGCCCATCTATCCATCATCCAAGGTCCTGAAGATGTGAGAGCCCATGTCTGAATGTGTCAAGTCACTGGGTGACTCACTGCTCTGCATCACATGTGCCATATCCTACAATAAAGGCACAATGTCCTGGGTGAAAGCTTGGGGTGTCCTTCAAAGAACCATGTCAGGGGCATCCAAATCAAAATAGAATATGAAATCAAGTAAACCAATGTTCGTAAGATATCCTAGTCCTTAAATCATGCAAAGTAAGTTGTTACTTAAGATATAAGCTACATGAACAATTCACTTCAATATCCCCTTCAAATATTACATCAGCGCAGGACTTTATATAAGTTGGCAAGTTTGAACATGGGAGGGCCTTCATCAAACCCATTAGGCGCCCCAACCAAAACAGTGGAAGAAAAGACCTAGGTGGAGGGATATGTCCCGAGGGAAATAGTGAAAGAAAATAACCCTTCAAGAGTACATGTGATAGTGGTACATGTTGGGCTTACTTCATGGCTTATGATGTCATTGAATCCATTTCTATGAGCACCTTTGTGGAGGGTGCACTTTCTCTTGAGTTACTATTTTCTAAGCACTATGTTTTTCCAAACTCCTTATCTGCCTTTTAATTTGTCCTCTTGTCATATTTGCAAGTCCCCTTTTATAAGGTTCAAGCTATAGCATCACTGCTTGGGATTGGGGCGAACGTGGAAAGGCTAGAGCTTAAGTTTGGACTAACTTTTGAGAGTCCTTTGCTATCATTCCTTTCTTTCTTTAGCATCATCTTTTATTCTTTTAGCAACAACTGCAATAAACCTTTGGGCCTTTAGCCCCTCTTCTCATGAGAGAATGAACCATGACCCATTACTGAAGTTTAGAACACTGCGACAGGCTCCGGGATGGAAAGTGTTAAGTATGGTGGGGAACAGAACGTTACCCTTGTGAGGGCCCCCCAGTAGTACCCCTTTTCTCTAGGCGGTGACAACAGGGGACTAGAGCGCAGATGCTAGCCACCAAGGTGAAACAAGGCAACAAACATAACTTCTTGAGTCAGTGATCCATTATCCAACTTCAACCAATGATTCTCATCCACATGCCCAGTAAATTAAGCACAACACTTTGCATGAAAGAAGGGCTAACATACCTCATGATGATGCTGGTTTACCATCTCCCATACACTGATTTGATTGGATGTGATGAACTTGGCTGATCTGTAGTATAAAAGGCAATCTGAGAGGAGCTGCTGGCTGCTATCTGTGGACATGCTGATCATTATCATCATGGTCGGGATCATTGTCTTCATTGCGGGCCAGGAGACATGATCTCCTCTAGTTACCCCTAGGCATTTGGGGGGGGGGTAACAGTAAACATACCTCTCAGTTAATGGGACTTGAACATTGTCAGGGATCCCTCCAAAAACATAATTGACTATATAACTTCTGTTCCCTCTGGATGTAACCATATTATGAAGTTTTTCTTCATTAAAATTAGGATCTTCGAGAAATGCATCCATAGCATTTCTATTCAAAACTTCTTCGGGTTGCTGTGGAAACTGCCTGCAAATTTCCTCAAGACTTTTCTAAGTTTGAAACTTTGACCAACTCGGCTGTCTGTAGAAGGTTTAGTAGCATAAATACAAGTATTGTTAAGAAAGGAGATCATCTTAGTTCTTGCCAGGATACTAGAAATTGATGGATTAGATGCAGAAATGACCAGACAACAAAGTGACTAAACATCAACATTAATCATTGAAGAGGCCTTTACATATGGTAGGAGATATTCAAATACATCAGTACACTGCTCCTTTGTTTGATAGTCTCCAAGACTTGTGTTTCTGTGAACAGCTAGATCATCTTCGTTCGATGTATCCAAACCACAATTTAAGATTCGAACCATACAAGCAGAAGAAACTCTGATCCAATGCATTATCAATACCCAAATCTACCTTCTTCCTTTCAACATCACCAAGGTTATCTCTGCCATCCCCAGGTCCAGTGTTTATCATTTTTCTATCACAGTGAGACATCTTACAAATATCAGAACAACCTTTCACCCTTTCATCAATACCCTCAGTATTTCCAACTTCTGTTTCAGAAGTACATGTGATAGTTTTCTCCCTGCTAAAATTGGTCTCCACAGAATTGCTTTCCTCTTCTTTCAAGATGCGATCATGCCCTTCAAAACAGTGGTTTCCAGTTGATGCATTGGGGAACTTACTGTTAAGGTGGGCATTCTCAGTTACATGTTTTGTGCTTTGCTTTACAGAATCTGGGCAATTTGCAGAATTAAGACTTGTTTTCAGTTTTATCTCCAATGCCAAAAGATGCTTGATAGCTAATTTCAGAAACGTTCCTTCACTGCCCTCACAATATTTTCCAGCATAACAAAGTCCCTGATCTGCAAGTAATTCATGCACTGTTACAACTAGTCAACCTGTCCACAAAAAAGACATATAACACAAGTGTTCCATATGAGAACCAAAATAACTATGTCGAACTAGAGAAGACGAAAAACACTTCCCCCTAGACTGCCCCACTTATCAACCCAATAGAAAGTAATGCATAGCAATTTGCAATTACAATTCTTTCTAAGATATATATTATCCCATGATAACCAAAACAAGCTAGGTAATTCCATATCTGAGCTTTTTAACCGAGAAAATAAACTCTTAAAACCCTGATATATTTTATTAAATTCGATTTTTTATTCCAAAAAATTGGTCCTATAGACTAAGTCAGGTTTCAAAGGACATTCATAAAAGAAACATCATAATCATATGGTTCATAAAACTATACACCTCTCTAACCTCTGAGGCTAAGATGACTAACACATCAGCAGAAAAAGCACTCAGTCATGCAGAATGAAAAGAAGATACCTGCTTTTTCACAGAGATACTGAAGTCCAAATGTTGAAGTTTGCAAAAGGAAACAACTGTATCAACAAAACAACTGCTTTCTAGTTGTTCATCAGGATCGGCACCTGGTAAACCAGAACACTTGAGAGAAGGGAGTGCTCTGATGACAAGACACATAATAGTCAACAGAAAACATTGCACCTGCCCCAGTAATGCGTTTGGGATATCAAAAGATGCCTGCAATAAAATTTGGCTAATTTTCTTTAAAATTTCTCTCATGCAAAGTTCAAACTTAATCACTTGATAAAAAGACCAGATAATACCTAAAAATCTATTTCAATGTATTGCAACTGTAGCCATTTTGTCTATAACAATTCATCACTGTTCATATTGCATGTTTGAAACTCCCAAGAAACCTTTGAATATTGTTCAAAAATCTAGAAGGTGAAAGACTTACTGGAGTTTCACTCTCTTCTCTTATGTGAGATGCACATCTAGATATTGACTCCACTTCATGTACAACCATTTTGTTCCAGTGACCTTTCCTAGCCTCTTCCTGCACCAATTCAAATGTAAGGTTGCAGTTGTTAAGTGTTGAGGCCTTCTCCATCACTTTACCTGGTGCTGGTATTTCTACAATACTAGCAGCAAGACAAAAAAATTCTAACCTTTGCTTGTGGCATTTCAACAATACTGCAAGGTCCTTTGGATTAGATTTTTCACATGCCAAGATCAGCATATCCAAAGCAGTCAACTCAATTGAAGAATCCATAGCACAAATCTTGTTTGCACCCCATGTTTGAACAAATCATTTTTCATTGTTGGAGAGTACAGCTGGAGAAAGCAGCATAATCAATTTTGAATATTTCCCACTATCAAGCATTTTAGCAAATGACCTCTTTAGCAATGTTTCAACTTCCAACAGCCAAAGTTCATTCCTAATTCTTTCCAATGAGATTTCCTTATCAACCCTGCAATAAGGAAGCATAACACTGCCTCCATTGCTGTTTACATGATGGTTTCTATTCAGGATAGAAAAGCATCTCAGCAACTCTTTACTTCCTTTTTCTCTATCAACAGAAAAGGTCCTGTTTTGCCGTCCTAATACACACCTGGGTTATCGTGGAAGAAACCTTCAATCCACTTGGTGTGTCTTTGGGGGCAAGTCTCGAGTCAAGGTGCTGTCACCTGATCCTCAACTCCTCCGTCTAGGCCAACTCCTAGCGAAGCCAAGGGGGGTAGTCCCTATAAAACGAATCTAAGGCTTTTAAAATCTAAGGAAGAAAAAGACACTTATTCTAGGAGTTTATTTATTTGCAATAAAACTTGATCAATTAACATTTATCATCATCATACTCAAAAGGTACTTGCTCATATGAAAGATAGATTACCGAATGAATAAAATTGCTCGCATAAGACAAAGATAGATTAAACCAGTGCCTTAAATGGAGTCGTATGCAGTGTAGATCGAGGATTTTATTAAGTCGGATTGCATAAAGATTTAAGCATTGATTTAACATGCAACAGGTTAGAGTGTTTGTAGTGTGTTTTGTGTAGTTGATTGTTAGATTAGAGCATGCACAACTCTATGCAAAGAAAACTAACCCCGACACCCAACTCCCTGAGGGGAAAGGACAACCTCAAAAAAATGAAGTTAAAACCCCCCAGGGTCCCTAGAAACCTTGAAATCCACCCAAAATGAGCATGAACTCCTCTTGGATCTGTTTTTGCTGCAACAAAACAACAAACAAAGAAGATGAGAAATGACAAAAAAAACTTTTGAACAAATAAATTTTTATCAATATTTTCAGAAAATTTTCTAAGGAAAAAAGTGGATTTTTTGGGCCTTTTTGGGCACTTTACATGGACTAAACTTAGGCTCTTCTAACTGCTTCTGTTTGCTGTCATACAACAGTAAGCATAAGGCAGTTATTTAACTTGATTTTGAACTCAAAACAAAGCATTTAACTAGCTTCAAATCTAGGAGAAAAACAACTAGAAAATGCCCTAGATCTACTTCTTTAAATTGAAAAGATTCTAACGAGATCTAGAAACTTTGCATGCAAAGGAAACTAATTCAAACTTTTGATTTAGAACTAAATTCTTAAGCATGCAATGAAAGTAACCAAATGATTTTAAAGAGAAATGAGAGGTGTTGCCGTCCTAATGCACACTTGCTAACGTGAGCTAAGTCCTGCTCACTTAGTGTGCCCTCGGAGACACAATGTCTAGGTTCCAAACCCACACTGTCACCTTGACTGGAACCTCTTCCGTCTAGGGGGAAGCCAAGGGGGGTTGTCCCTAAGTTGCTAAATTAATTTTATGTTAAGTGTTCTAGGAGTTAGTTTATTTTGTTATAAGCCAAGGGAAAACTAGCCTATGATGACAAGCAGCAATGCAAGTGCAAGTCTAAGTCTAAATGAGAGTCAACCCTTTCCCTATGTCAACTAAAGACTAGTGCCTAATGTTGGGCTATGGGGTCAACTATGTTTGAGGGTGGTTCGTTACAAAAAGTCTTACAATTTAATCAAGTAAACTACCCCAAACAAAGATTACTTTATCTCACAAATAATTACAAAGTATTACAAAGTTTACAACATATACAAAAGATACAAAGATATACAACTTAGATACAAGAAGTGTAAGTGTTCACAATTTGCCAAGCATGCCCCAATAGCACTTACTCTATTGGACTGCCTTCACTGGCTACAATCACACAAGCACTCAAGAATCAAGGGAAGTAATGCCTCCCCAAGTGGGATGCTCAAAACTTCCTTGACTCACACCACAACAACAATTGATTAATGAGATATTCAAGATAGTAAATCAATGTGTCACATCAACATGAAAGATAAAGACAAGTAGTTGCAAGAAGATAGATATAGCAATGAAATTGATCACAAGTTATGTTTGCCTATCGATACATCTACTTCCCCCCAAACAAACACAAGTGATCTATGCAACTAAGTGTCCTTTCTTAAGAATTTTAATTTCCCACCCCCTAGACTAGATGTGTGTCTCAATCTTTCTTCTTCACCAAAGAACTGCCCGGTGCTCAAGATAATGGGGCTACGAGTCCCCACCCTAGCTTCCAAGGTCAACCCGCCACCCAGTAAGAAGTAGTCCTGACACGGGATCTCCCCAACGAAATCACGGGACGGTCCCCCGCCACTTCCGCCGCACTGTCCTTCTTACCCGTTTTAGATGGTGGAGGGAGATGATTAAGACCCCTAAAATGTTACTAAAGGTTATTAGGACCCTCGGGTGGGTCTTTAAGGTGTGTTGGGTGTATTTTAATGAGTTTTAGACACTTTTATTTTAGCTTTTTAACGTATGGCCGTGAGCAAAAGTGTGTAAAATGAGTGCTTGAAAAAAGTGATTATACCACCATCAACATGTAAATATATATCAAGATTATAGCGCAATGTTTAAACCATCAAGATAAGCATCACATGAAAGGACTTGAATGATAATAAACCATGAAACCATAAACCATCACATGTAATGTTACTAGCAATTTGAAAGAGAGATTACGCTTAAACACTTAGATGATTTTGAACCATAAGCAAATGATAGATGATGTATGGAATGCTTGCAATATGTTAAAGTGTTAAAGCTTAAAAAGTGTACGAGGCCGTGAGCATATGTGAGTTAAACCATGAGCAATTAAACCACAAACATAAATCACATATGTGCAATGTGTAAGTGTTAAACCAAGGAAGGCCGTGAGCTATTAAGCTTTAGACATGTGAAGCATATAAACCAAACTTATTATACCCACAAGCATTATGTTTTATGTGTGCAAGACGTGTGAGTAAATGATACTAGGCCGTGAGCAAAAGTGATCAATCCATAAACAATTAACCCATCATACTTATATCATATATGTGCAATTATGTGTGTTAAACCATTAAGCAAGGCCGTGAGCACTTAGATCATGAACATACTAGGCATTAAACCATAAAGTGTGTGAAGTTCTAGAATGAAGATTAGGCCGTGGGTGTTAAGTCAATCAGCTAGGCTGTGAGCTTTTTGTAACTAGGCCGTGAGCATTTATACTATGAACACATGAAGCATCAAACCATCTAAAAATATGTGATATGCTAGCAATAGATAATAGGCCGTGAGCTCCAAGGATGTGTGTGCCTAACCCAAAAGACGTGAGCAAAAGATACAAGTGTTAAACCACATGTTAGGGCAAGAGCTTAAAATGCACTTAGGCCGTGAGCTTAGGTGAGCTAGGCCGTGAGCTAGATATACTTCAAAATGTGTTCTACAGGTCAACCATCACCACATATAAGCTATGCTAAGTCTAATAGTGAAAGAGATTTTAAAAGATAGAAGAAACTTAGCTAGCAAGAGATCTTAAACCATCACAATTTCATATGCACTTTAGGATTAGCTAAATAACTTGAGATGTAAAAGATCTAAAACATTACAACTATATCTAAGTCATCTAGCCATTCAACATGTAAAGTAAGAGCATATGAAAGATTGTAAGAAAAATGAACTTGCAAATGAAGAACTATCTAAGATATATCAACTTATAATCATGAAAATCGCCACAAGTTAACTTTCCTTAAGCCAAGGCGATTTTGGGGATGGCTCTCCCAAGGTGCCGGCAAGTGAGGTTAACACTACTAAGACAAACTTGCACAGAAAAGGAGGGCATTGAGTCTTATGTCATTCACATACATGAAGAGACTAGACAGGCTGCTGGCTTACTCCTCAGGCAAGAATTATCTTAGCATTGTTAACATACATTAGATTAATTTTATGAACAAAAATGAAAGAACTTAAAAGAAAAACACCACTACAATGGTCAAGGTGGTGGCAAGCCTCCCGATTTTGACCAAAGAGGGAAGCTTATTAATACAATAACAAATAGGAGCTAAACTAAGTTATATGAACAAAAGAATGACTAATCTAAGTTAGATTTGATTTTAGGATCCAAATGACTTAGAAATATTGCAGAAAACTTAGAAGAAGGAAAGAGAAAAGAGGAGAGATGTTATCCAAACCAAAGAAGAGTGTTTGGGAAGCCTCCTAGGTGTTTGTATGCAGCTTAGTCCTCAAAATATATCGTGTCCTGCAAAAACAGCAAGCAAAAGCTTGCTGGAAATGCTGCAAAAACACCAAATATTATAACAGAAATTTCTGTGTATACACAGAAAATTTCCAGCAAAGAGATATGTTATAAAAAATTGATTTTGTGACCTATCTAAGAGTTAGAAAGCTACAGAAAATGATATGGAATGATAGCAATATATCAGATGTAAAAGAACAACAAAGAATTTGTGCAAGTAGTGGTTGTAATCTGCTCTAAAGTCTCCTCCAATCCACAACCTGTGAGACAAACCTGCAACTCAAACACAATGTAGATCTATAGCAGCATAGTATGATTGATTAATATAAAAATCTGAACTAATTCATGATCCTATCTAATCATTCAATACATAAATCATCAACACTAATGTATATTTGATTTACCTCAATAAACTAATTTACCAAAGAATGCTTGCATATAAATCACAAAATGAGAAAGGAACATGATCACCTCATATGATTTTGATCACAAGACTAATCTTAGAAATTCAAAATGTCCTCCAAAGCTTTCTTTATTCATCCAAAAGTGTGAGAAGATTGGGCAACTAATTGCTCCAAAAATCTCAAGAGAAAATGAGTGAGTGGAAGTTGATAAGAAGCAAGAAGATGGCAAGATTTCGGTAGCATAACATTAGCTCAAAGAATGGTGAGGAAAAAGGGTGAGGAAGGGTTCTACTTATACCTAAAGAGGCAAAGTGAAGACACTTGGATGAACTCCAAGTGTCAAATCCACATCAAATGAGCAAATCTCAATGAGTGGGTACACCATCTAGGGTTTGAAAACTAGATCTATCGTGTAGAAAAAAATAGAAGGTGTTGGGATCAAGCAAAGAGGTGTGAGAGGCCTTGGGATTGATGCCAAGGACGGTGAGAGGTCCAAATAATTTTTTAAAAAATCATTTGTGGAGTTTCTAGAAGAGGGGGGGCGTAACTCCTCTTGGAGGGGCCAAAAAAAGTGTGAAAATGAAGAAATGGAGGGGAATTAATGAAAAAAAATGAGTGGGACCTGTTGACCGCCTATTCATCACAGGGGTCAACTCATGTATCATGAAGTTTTATCTATGTTGAAGACAGAGATGGTTCTACTGGGTATCATATACCCCATCACTTGAATTTTTGTAAATGGAATTTCCGCACCCCAGCGTGGGTCTATAATGTAATAATGTCTGCATGGATCATAGTTAGGTCAGG
>CBVK0100069041.1:0-15101 GCA_900067695.1 Picea abies
TCTTCCGATCTCACTGAGCAACTCAATTTCCTTTTTGTCAGCCATTCTTGCTTGTTCTATTTTTGTGCTTGCCTGGTCCTTGGCAGCCTCCTTTGTTGTGGCTAGTTTAGCTTCTAAGGTTTTGATGAGGCGATTTTTTTGCTTCAACTGATTTTTCAAAAACCCGACTGAAAATTGGTTTTCCGTAGCATACGCCCCTAATGTCCTGGCTATTTCTGTCACAAACTCTTCTTTCTTCTTGTCTTTCCCATCAGTCAACACCTTAAATTTCTTAGATGTTGATCCCTCTTCTTGATAGAATTATCTTTTTACCATAGCTTTTCTCCTTTTATAAAAAAATAACTCATTTGGTGGAAGCTCTTCCATCCTTATAGGTCTCAATTCTTCATTGAAAATCCACCCTGCGTCTATGTTCCCCTTAGTTGACTGTAAGGGAGTAATGGAGGTGATGGGATCCCCATTTTTCTTAGCTGATTGGCCTAGAGTGGAAACTGGAGTCTTCTTTTTCAGTGGATCAAGAGTTTTCATTTCTGGTTTCAGACTCCCAGTTTTCTCTCCCTTGTCTTGATGTTTTTCTTGTCTGGGTGTTGTATCTTTGGAGCCTTTGGATTCTTTTTACTGCACCTCTGCTATTATTGGATTCTCACACCAAAATACTTGGGGAAGACAATTCCATCGATGTTCTTGGAATTTTAAAACATCGGCCCTCTCTTCGGGTGCTAGGGCTTGTATCCAAACCAAAACCTCGGAATAAGACCTCTCACCTCAGAAAATTTCATTCGAGGGTGAATTTTCATGTTTGAACCTTCTGAGCCCACAACTGGCTATGTGATTACTTACGACCCTTTGTGGATCGTGCTTTTTGAATTCAACATGAAGCAATTTTAGGTCCTCCAAGGCTGCTACCTCAGCTTTAGCATGCCCGAAATCTAACAAATAATAGGAACTTAAATGAATAGGAAAAGGTGGCCATACCTTCTTAGAATATCCTTTCAGTTCCTTGCTTACACCACTGATTACAGTTTGTCTGGCAATCTCACGGCAAGCCAGCCTATCGGGTATGAATAAAGGCAAGGCATTCAGAGGAATAGAAGCACCGAAAACCCTGAGATATGAAAATTTTGCTTCCATGTACTAGTCGGCTATACTGCTCAGATTTACCGTAATACTGTCTGAGATCCTGGGTGGCAGGTGGATGAAGATAGTGACATGCAGTAGTACCATAACCCAGTTAAAGATTTCATACAAAACATTTTAGGCTTTGTCTTCCTACAACTTTGAATGGTAGACGTGGATGGGCTCAGCCTCTGATGGAGTCCATCTCCAACTCATCAAGGGAAAAGGTGTCAGAAAACACACAACATCCATGATATACGTGGACATAAAGAATGAAGTAATCTTTCCGCTCTCCTTCTATGCTCGATACTCTGTAACTCGACTAGTCAAACTATCAGACAGTAGGTTAGCCCAGTCGAAGGAACAACCTTCATCGACCATGTGAATTAGAGGCACCCACTGAAGGAAAAAAATGTGTGGTGTCCTCTCTCCCATATAATTTGCAAGTCATCATAGCAATATATTTGAACTGTGGTTCTAGAGAAGCTATATAATATATACCATTACTGTCCACCCTAAACTTCATAGGGTGTGAAACCCAATCTTTGATTAAACCAGACATAGTCTTGTCGTATTGCACACATTCATTCTGTTTAAAATTATCCAGGAATTCAACATTGTAAACAAAGTCCGACACAGTTGACAACTTGTACATAGCCTGCAATTGTTTGGGTCTGAAAGTCCCAATGGTGACCCTATGCTCGTTGTCGATAGTTTTGGTTGGTATATCTACATGGTCTAATGCCCACTAGATCATATCATAGTAAGGGAGAAGACGTGGCCTAGCTGCTACTTTATGCATTTGAGCCTGGATGATGATCTTATACTTGGTGATCAGGTCATCTTTTTCATTTTTACTAGAATCATCCAAAACATCTACCGATTCAGACTGTAGAACCTCATAAATATATGACCAGATTCTGACAGAGTCGACACTTTGAGGTGAAGTATCAGAGACATTGTCTGTACCTTGTCCTAAAACCTCAACAATGGCTTTAGAAACTTTTCATGGGGCCATGGTGGGGGATTCTACTTTAGCTCTCCTGCGATAACAATATGTATACATACAGAAATTAGTTCGCTCACGAAAAGTTGGCTCTGCGTAGAATAGAAATGAAATTTGAGACAACAAATAAAAAATCCATGTCTTCGACTATTTAAAACTAGGTCATCCTTAGGGACAGAATGGTCAAATCGTTCTTAAATATAAATTTAGCAATAAAAACCAAACCCTTACCTATCAATTTGCCTCATTTCTAATTAATGTCATAAATTTTGACAGTCTGTAATGCAAGTTGGTGCAAAGAAAGTTTAAAATCGCCTCAGATATTGTGCATATTAACTTTCGTATTAAAACAATGAAAATGTTGGCTTAGCTTAATTAATCAGGACTTTTTTGAATGTTAATTTATCTTTCGGCATTCACCTCATCGAGAGTTTTCACTTTAACCCTTTACACCTATAAAACCCAATATTGCTACAATTAGCTTTGGTTAATACAAAACATAACCATGATTAGGCATTTAATTAATTACGTTGTTATTTATATTGTGACTTCGTGACTCGGGGCTTTGAAGGTATAGTTTTCGGGAGGCTTGTATGCCGAGTTGCGAAATCGCGAGATCGCGATGATATGATCTAATAAAATTGGAGGATAAAACTGGATTAAATGTTTAATTAATTACATTTCTATTTTTATCGCGACTTCGTGACTCGGGGCTTCGAAGGTATAACTTTTGAGGGAAAGTACGTCGAGTTGCGAATTCCCAATAGAGCTTAACCATGACTAAACTTTTTACCTTTAACATTAAACCATGTTACTAAAACAAGAATCTCACGGTTTCAGCTATCGGGGTTACGACGATAAGATTTTGGGAGCTAGCAAATGCCGAGACACAAAATCTCGATAATGCTTAACTACGGTTTAGAGTATTTTTACTCTCGGTAATGATTTGGGTAATTTTTTTTTTTTAAACTAGTTCTTCGTTTCTCCCCTCGGGACTTGTAAACTATGTGATCTATAACTCCCAACATGCGACATCCCGAGTTAAAAAAGGAGAGACTTGTTTAAGCGATAAAAAAAAAAAATCTTACCTTAAGAGTATGATAACCGTCACTGTTTGTGTGATGAGACTTTTGAAATTTTAGGAAAAATAAAGGAAAATATGAAAACCGGCTTTCGACTTCAAGCATTAAGATATGAAATTTTAAACAGGCTAAAAAAAACAAAGGCGGCTCCAACAGTTCCTCTGATGCAACAGAAGATCGCTTCGCAGGTTGAGGCACTGGAGATTGCCATGAAGATAGAATCATCCCCTATGTGAGAATCCAACTCAGGTATGAGTCAAATCTTGAGTCAGCTAACTAGTTTGTCTCTATAGGTCGAAGATATGAAGAAAGACAAGGGAAAAGATACAAGATAATACATTTGGTGTTCCAGATGTAGGTCAGAAGTCCATGACAAGGAACACTATCCCCTATGCCATGAATACTTGGCCTCTGGAGCTTTGAGCCCCTTGAAACAAGTTACCCTCCCCTGGTGCGAGGTATGTAGAAACAGACATCGCCCTGGTGAGTGCTACTATATGCAAAAGCATGTTCAAATACCCACAAATTTGTATTGCATGTTCTGTAAGTCCATGGGACATGATGATAGGGATTGTAGGGATTACGATCTCATGCATGAAAGGTCAAGGGATATATACAATATTCAATGAGAAGTAAAAAAAGAAGGAAACACTATGCAATATAACTCCCCTGGGAGAGGAAACTTCAACCCTCATGGTGGATTCTAATGAAGAAGAAGAGGAGGAGGTATGGGTCGAGGTCGAGGAAAGATAATCTATTATAACTGCACAAATATTGGACACTTGGCAAGGGGCTATCAAAACCCTTGTACCACTTGCAGCTATTGCAGCTCTTTCGAGCATGTCATCGAGGAATGTCCAATATTGCTGGCTAAACTTCAAGGGAAACAGAGACCTCAAAAGAACCCATAGATACAATTAATCAAAGCCGAACCTCATGGAGAAGACCCTAGATTCATTGTTATCACTTGAGGAAGTGTTGTTACAGGAGAATATAGGATGACCCAAGGAAAGACTACATAAGAATTAGGAATCAGAAAAGCTGCAAAGAAGACACAAACTTTTGATGCAAAGAAATAAAAACAAATGTTCAAGGAGGCAAGAACAGAATTGAGGGGAGACCAAGGTTCTTCATCAAAGACATGACCAAAATTCAGATAATGTGGAATGCCTCTAGCATTTGATCAGTCTTATTCGCCTGGAGATGTAAAATATGCAAGTAAACTTGTCAGCTTCTTGTATACATTTATAGAGCTTATTAAAGATAAGAAAGTTATACAATAACTGCAAAATTTGGTCAGATAGTATGAGATAGGAAGGGTAGATCCTTTACTGAATAAATCAGTACATCAACTATCCAAGAATAAAAGGACAAAAAAGGAACTACACATGAATGCTCAGATTGGAGAATATGATATAGACTATGTGGTCCTTGACTTAGGGTTGGAGGTCAATGTCATGACAAAGAAAATCTGGGCACTGATGGGAAAACCTAAGTTGATTTATTCCCCTATTAGGATTAGGATGGCTAATCATCATGTAGTAAGCCCCTTTGGTAGATTGGAATATGTTCCTATGGATATTGATGGAGTAAGGACGTTTGCAGACTTTGAGGTAATTGAGATAGTTGATGATAGTTGTCCTTATCTTGTGCTATTAGGAATTGAATGGGATTTCAATAATTCCACTGTGGTCGATTTAAAGAAAAGATGAATGAATTTTGAAGGAGATGGCCTTAGGGTCATCGCACCATTAGATCCTGATGAATTTCCATGATACAATGAGCCCATTAGAGAAGAAGACTGCGTATACGAACTGGAAAACATATACAAATTAACAACCAGACAACAAGAGTACATTAATCGTACGGATGATGGAAATTTGAGTTGGCGAAGTGACAACGCATGTTCATCAGACTTAGAGGAAGCACTGGATAAATGGTAGAACAAAATGTATGAAGTTTCTACAAGGATATGTGCTAGATTAACCAGGTATGTACGGTGGATCAACACAACAGTAAGTAACTTACCCACCTTTGATGGTATGAATCCGTTAGAAACCTTCTTATTGGACTTTGAAGAAGGTGTACCAACACAACAATGCTTATTGGAAATGGATGAGGCCTTGAAATAAAAACCATCAAGATGGTGGGGGACGCATAAACACAACATTACAGAGTGGGTACAATGTCGTACCCTCATGACCGTGTGGTTCTCAACACAAGTAGAAGGTTGTGAAATTCGGTACATAGGTCGAAGTTGCCCAAAGGACCATGTGCGAAGTTGTGAGGATTCCTAGAGAAATATTCCTCAAGAGAAGTGGATCCACAAATACATAAACACGTTGGACACTATCCCTATCAATTGGTACCTTCAAGCAGAGATACGCCTCACCACTATAGATTGGGAAGGTATGACTCCAAACTTTGCCACCACCATTTTATTTGAAAGCCAACATCCTACAGTATATCAAGCATTACAAACTGTAAGACATAAATTATTTGAGGAGACACCTAGCCTCCTTTTGGATCAATAAGAGGATGGATGGACTGTGCCTCTCCAAAAAATGCAAGGATGTTACAACATCAACGTTGATGAAGACAATGATCCTAGGAAGGTGAAGATCGCAGAAATAGAAGGCCAGAGAGATGTGGAAGGAACAGGAGTTGAGCTACCATTTATTGGACAACTGATCAAGATCAAGAAAGTCAACATTGGAACAAATAAAACACCGAAGCTTGCAAATGTTGGAGATTATTGGGATGATGCCACTATTGACAAGATCAACGAGTTATTGCATGAATATCAGGACTTGTTTCCGACCAAGTTCACTGATATGAAGGGAATTAAAGGGCCTATGGGAGAAATGAGGATCCCTTTGAAACCAGATGCAAGACCATTCAAACAAAGACCCTACATATTGAACCCTAAATATAAGGAGAAAGTGAAGATTGAGCTCGACAAAATGCTAGAAGCAAGGATTATAGAACCCGTTGAAGAGTCAGAGTGGATTATCCCTATGGTGGTACAAGACAAGAAGATAGGAGAGATCAGGATCTGTGTAGACCTCAGGAAGTTGAATGATGCCTATTTTCATGACTGCTTCCCTATGCCATTCACTGACTAAGTGTTAGATAATGTAGGAGGTCAGGAAGTATATTCTTTTACAGATGGATTTTCAGGATACCATCAGATCCAAATTGTCAAGGA
Source organism: Picea abies (assembly GCA_900067695.1). Lineage (NCBI taxonomy): Eukaryota > Viridiplantae > Streptophyta > Pinopsida > Pinales > Pinaceae > Picea > Picea abies. The sequence continues at coordinate 6,413 of CBVK0100069041.1, forward strand.
AGATCGCCATAAGACTACCTTTGCAACAGAATGGGGATCCTACCAATATACAGTGATGCCATTTGGATTGAAGAATTCCCAAGCCATCTTTTCTAGGGTTGTAGTCAAAGCATTCAAGGAGTTACTACATAAATTTCTAGAAGCATATTTTGATGATTGGACTATTTTTAGTTTATTGAAAAATCATATTGAATGTTTAAGGCTAATGTTGAACAAGTAAAGTTAGTGTCAGATTTCCTTAAACTTGAAGAATTGAATTTTATTTTCACCATTTGGAGTGTTGTTAGGTCATATTGTATGCAAGTAGGGATTGTTGGTAGATCCATCTAGAATTGCCATCATAGTTGATCTACCTCCTCCTACTTTAGTCAACCAATTGTGCACTATGTTGGGACATACAGGATACTACAGGAAGTTTATTAAAGGATATGCCCATATTACAACACCTATGGAGAATATTTTGAAGAAAGACTATCAATTTCATTGTACAGAAGAATGCCAACAGAGCTTTGACACACTGAAGCAGAAAATGGTTACTGTGCCTATTCTGGTTTTCCCAAATTGGAGTAAAGAGTTTCACGTGCATGTCGATGCATCTTATATTGCATTAGGAGTTGTGTTAGCACAACCAGGAACATGAGACATTTACCACTCATTAGTCTTTTCTAGCAGGAAGCTATCAACAATAGAGATCAACTACACCACCACTGAAAGAGAAGGGTTAGCCATGGTATATGCGCTGCAGAAATTTCACCACTACTTGTTGGGAGGACACTTTAAAATGTTTACTCATCACTCTACACTAAAATACCTAGTCAACAAGCCAGTGTTGGGGGGGAGAATATGCAGATGGATTCTGCTATTTTAGGAATATGACTTTGAGATCGTAGTTAAGCCAGGAAGAATGAACAAAGGTCCTGATCACTTGTCGAGGTTGGAAAATGGAGAAGATTCGATCAATTTGGAGGATGCACTACGAGATGCATAGTTAATGGCCATTAAAAATATTGATGACCACTTCGCAGAGATAGTCCAGTTCCTATCAACAGGAATGGCACCTAGCAAGTATACAATTCCCTAGAAGAAACAATTAGTAGTGCACGCTGCAAAATTTTCACTTATAGCTAGACATCTATACAAAATGGGACCTGATGAGATATTGAGAAGGTATGTTATGGAGGCAGAGCGACCATTGATCCTCACAGAATCTCATGAAGGCATCGCAGGAGGACACTACGCAGGGAAAGCCACTGTGCAAAATGTTCTTAGAGATGGCATTTGGTGGCATACCTTACACAGAGATGCTAAAGACTATTACAGAGCCTGCAATGTATGCCAAAGAGTTTGGAAACCATCTAGAAGAGATTGAATTCCATTATCACCACAACTAACCCTTCAAGCATTTGAGAAATGGGCCATTGACTTCATGGGACCTATAAACCCACCAGGGAAGCGCACAGGAGCAAGGTACATAATTACTATGACAAAATACTTGACCAGATGGGCTGAAGCAAGAGAAGTTAAGGACTGTAGTGAAACTACAACGATACACATCATATTTGATGACATTATAACCAGGTTTGGATGCCCAAAGATCCTTATGAGTGATCAAGGAACACATTTCATTAATAAAACCATTGAAGCCTTGACCAAGGAATTTACAGTTCACCATCAGAAGAGCACACATTACCATCCACAAGCAAATGGGATAGTTGAAGCATTCAACAAAATCTTGGAGACAATGCTAACAAAGATTTGTAGTGATAATAGAGATGACTGGGATTTAAGAGTATCAACAGTATGATGGGCCTATAGAACTACTTGCAATAAGCTAACAATGCAGATCCCTTTTAAGTTGGTGTATGGTCTCGAAGTCATTGTCCCAATGGAATATTTGGTACCAATCTTAAGGATTTTTACCTTTACAAATATGGATGACACTAGCACTATTCGAAAGAGGCTTGCACAGTTGGTAGAACTAGAGGAAGACATATTTTTTCCAGGATTTCATCAGCAGATACAGAAAGAAAGAGAGAAGGTCTACCATGATAGATACATTAAGAATAAGGCATTTAAACAAGGTGATATAGTACTCGTATATGACAGTAAGTTCATCAAACATCCTAGGAAGTTCAGAACGCATTAGCTTGGGCCATCCTAGTTTTCATATGTTACAAAAGGAGGAGTTGCATAGTTGCACACTTTGAATGGAGAATGGAAGGAAGGTTTGGTGAATGAGAGCCGACTGAAGTTGTATTATGACAACCAGCTGCCTCGCAGCTCTCGGTAAAAGAATGAGGCTAAGGGTCTAGGTACCAGGTGTAGTTGAAACTGGGTACTAGACACAGAAAATATAGTCTGCACAAGAAAGGAGAGGAGGCATAGAGCATAAAGCAAAGGCTGAATTGTGTAGTTTGAAGTCGAAGTAAAACAGAAAGATCAGATATGGAGTGCCTCGAGACAAGTCATAGGTGAGTATTGGGGGCCTGTTGGCCTTGGTTATGGAAGCAAGAGAAGGTTAAGGAAGAAAAGAAAAAATGTGAACTACACGGAAGAAATAGTGACTGTTATTGGGTCAAAGTGTGCAAAAGAGAAGAAAAGACGGAGCGAAGTAAAAAGAAGCAATTTGTTGGATGAGGAGATTGAGGATGACAGATCAACAAGAAATATGGATCATGGACATCTCAGTAAGAGGAAAAATTCATCGTTGGATGCTTTGGAGCACCACGTGAGAAGGAAGGTAAGATAGGATGGTGAAGCCCTGAAAACATGGGTCAAGTTGACCTAGGTTTTAGACACCTAGGGTTTTGGTATCTAGGGTTTTGACACCTAGGTTTCAGCCTAAGGCTTTCGATGAGTGATTGTAATGTATAAATAAAAACCTAGATGAGGGAAGAGGGTTCGTTCTAGTTTTGTTATTGGTATGAGCGGTTGTTGTGTGAAAGAGAGAAGTGTTAAGTGACAGAGCCTTCTGGTATTGTAATTTCTTCAGCTAGGTGCGAAGATCAGTCTTCCAGCTGGGTGTGCAGGAAGGGAAGAGATATAGAGAAGAAGAAAGAAGATTTTCTAGCTAAGAGCACATACGAGAACTACATGCTTCATCTTAATATATTATAAATCACAATTATGTGGATGTATCCCTAGAGAGAGGGTGAACCACGTACATTTTGTGTTGTGTGTGTGATTGATGCTCTTTTCTTTGTCATTTGGTATACCATTATTTCATTACTGTGTTAGATCTGATAGATAGTTCTGTGGAGTAGATATGAAATGGTAAATGATATATAACTGTTGTATTGATTTTGTATTGGATCCACTTGATATCCCCTTGGTTGTAGACATCTTTGTCCTGCAACCCCAACATAGCTACTTTGGTTGAGACTACATCTGCTTCGCAGGTGTTTCCTAAAGGGCCAATAGTTAGGGCTTATTGGTGCTCTCTTAGAGCTAAACCCCGGGTCTTTCCTTTTTCCAATAGGCCTCTTGTCTGTTGGAGGGATCCATTACATCACTGTCTACTTATTTCGTCGAATTTTTCACCGATAACACTTTCACGAATTGTATCCGAGCCAATAAGAGAAATTATTGTTACTATGTTGTGCTTACTAAGACTTCGCCACCTGTTCTATTGCATTGAGCATTTTTTCATTGACCTAAGTTATCCGATATCGAGCATGCATGTTGGATGAACTCAGTGTCATAGAGAAGTTTGTCGAAGAATTTCTAATCGACCTTATTGCTAAGAAGGTGATGTCTGTCGGAATTCAAGCTTCATTGACGAGAGGAGTGCAAGCCTCCCTGTCGAATGCTCGTGGATCTGGACCATCCCAAGCTGCAACCGAGAAAAGAACCAAGAATTGAGATGACTTGGAAAATGTGAAGTTAATCCCATCCATCCTGTCCAACTACATCCTGCCTCTGGCCGACGTGGTGAATCATGATAGTGTCCCCAGGGACTTCAACTACACCTTGGTCACTATGTACCTCTCAAAGGGGATATGCACAAGAAAGCCTCAGTTGGATAAGATCATGACACTAAAGATCAACGATTTCAACCTAGGGTATCGCAAGAACTTCAGCATGCTCGACCCTCATAGGTATTTGGCTAGGACGAAGGGGAAGAAGTCGAGGATAATCCGCCAACGATGGAATATGGACCTCGTGCAGTCTACTATTCTGAACATGATGGAAATACCCCATTTTGGAAGGCACCAAGAGGTTAACGCATGCGTTAAACTCCTTCTTTCAAGCTTCCATGGAGGCTACCTATGGCTAGATAGATGTATCACCATCGACCCGACATTGATCCATCGGATCACCGGATTGAGTATGCAAGGACCAGACCCACAAGACTTTTACCTAGGGAAGGCTGCATACTTTGCCCTGGCACATAAGATTAAATATACATACGGTGATGTGGAGAAGGGGAAGAGAGGATACAAGGTAGCCTCCATATAGAATGGCGTAGTGAGCCTTGCTTACCAGTTGATTGCTGGTAAGATAGTCCAAAAGAATAGATTCATGTAGGTCACAAGGTTTGTTTTTGACCTCACAGGGAAATGCATGGAGGGGCTACAAATGAACTAGGAAAAGTACTTCGTGAACCAGTTATACCAATACTGCTGTGAAGCTCAAGATCAAGGCTATAATTTCCATTTTAGTTGGCTGTTGATCCTCATCACATTCATATCTTTGGATATGTCGAATGGTGCGACCTGCTCTGAAATAGAGCCATCCGAGCCATTAGCCGCGAAGTTCACTTCACTCTGGTATTCAAGCGATATGGGAAAACAATGGTAGTCAAACACAGTGTTCCACACCTGCTACCTGTAGTTAAAGAGGGCTATTGAAGTTGTCCCTAGTATGTAATGTTGAACACCCTACATAGGTTCAGGCCATTTGTGAAGTTCCACGCAGACATACATTTTATATACATCATTGCGCTTGGAGATGAACACAAAGAAGTACTACAGATTTATTACAAACTCACAGAGGAGGACCTAGAAGAAATAACTAAGGAATGGCCTGTAGATCTCCTTATCTCTATTGACCCCATAGAACTGTCTGATCCTGAACTAATCGGAAGTTCGGTGGTCACTCTTGAAGGGAATGATACACCTGGAACTAGGAGAAGGAAGAACACAGAAGAGGTCCAGCAGCTGAGTAGTGCATCAAAAGACTGCTCATGAATCCAATCGTACGACTCTGATGACTATATTTCCAAATTCAATCCCCTCGTAGACTCTGATACATGAATTCAAGAAACAACCTCTCTTAATTAGAATTAATGGCAGAGATTGAGGTCATATTTAGTAACAAATCTCGTACACATGCAAGTTATGGCACATCTATGAGAGTTTTAATACCTATTAATGGCTATAAACTCTCATTTTACGACCAATATTATTCCAAAAGTTTTTAAACACCACTCTACTTTTATTCGCTAAGTGTACTATGTGACCATTTCCTCAGCTCAATTACAAGTACTACAGTTTACTATTTAATAGTTGGTTTTTTCCTATTTGCCATATTATTTTCCCATAGGTTAATTCGATTATTGATCTGATGATACATGATTAATCAACCTCCTATCATGGTGAGCCATAATCCCAGAATACCAAAGGGATATTTTTATTCCAATCAACCTCTGCGTTTGAAACATCATATCTCCCGATTGAGGCCTTGGTGTAATACCCCTAGACTGAACCCAATTGTAAATGTAAATGCAAATGTACTTAAGTTGGTGAGTTGTTTGATATAATTTTTGTATGCACCTTCCATGGTATAGTGCGCACATGTATCATGCACTAAAATGATGAAGTGTGCACATTCTAGGATACCACATGCAACAAACTTAAGTGTGCGCAATTTTTAGGCTAGGGAGCCTGTGTGTATATGTTGTGTTTTATAGGCTGGTGAGCTAGTTATTATAAGCTAGAGGGCTTATGTTTTGAATTAGGTCAAAGAGCCTAGATGTTAAAGGATAGTGATCCTATTTTTATATATGTCTCATCATTAATATAATACATCGCTCCATGTAGAATGACCATGATAAAATAGTATGGGGGACTAAACTCCATTATTTAGGTGTTATAGTAAGATTTTCCCCACCATTGCTATCTTGCATAGAGGGCCTTTTTTCATTTCCCTATGCAGACTTGTCATCCATTTTTGATGAATCCATAGATTAAAATACATATTTTTCCACATATACACGCCCTATCCGCTATATAACATGCGTATACGCAGGCTGCTCCACTACAACCCACGTACATTGGGATTTGCGCCAGAAAATACAAAATGGAGTAAGGTTTCCATGTCACGATAGGAGATCTCTGATCCTTGGCCTTCCACATACTGGAAACGTTCTGACTCGGCACTTCAGTTGCATTTTGAAGACTATAAATGCACAATTCCGAGCTATGAAAAAGAGGAGAAAGCATTCAACTTTGAGAGAAAAGTTACTCTGGAGAAATTACTTCATATTGAGTTTGCATCCCTTTGTTCCTCAATTATGAACATAGTATTAAACCCCCAAGATCTTTCCCTATTGTCGAGAGAACCTCATTGTCTCTCTCCTATGAGATTGCCTTTGGTGGAGGATTGAAGTGGTGGAGGCCCAGTTGGAAGGAACTTGGTTTCTTAGTTTCGAACCATGCTGACAAGAAAGTCTGCAATGTTGTTACTTTTGCTGATCAATTATTAATAGAAATACTCCTTTCCTATCCTATTGGTATCATGAAAATATGTGATTATTATCCATGGGCATGTTTGTAATGATTATTGATGAATTATGTTATCTAATGTGCTAACCCCTTTATATTATCACTATGTACTTGCTCTGATTGTTTGTTGAGAACTTGTTATAGGTATAAATCTTTGGGTTGAAGTGCTCAATAGAACATCATCGAGCGTTGGATTGAGGTAGGCCTCTTTCCTATCTTGCACATTAGTTTATATAGCATACAATGGAATTGAGTTGATTTTTGTAGTCATACCTCTCTGTTGTGGTTTACCCTTGGCCATAGAGAGTTTTTCTCTCGTAACAGAATTGTCGACTCCATTGAGCAGAGATCTTCCTTCTAAGGGTTGAAGTACTTTTTCTTCTTGCATTGCTATTTTTCCTTTGTGTTTCTTGTTGTATCACTGCTTGATAGATTTTGTTCACTCTAGGTCTGAGTTTTCAACCTTTTTTCCCTTGCCTGTCCTTTTTTTAAAGCCTGTACGCTCCTTTACCTTGACAGTCATGTATACGCGCGTGTTGTTTCACTGCAAGCTCCGTATATACGCACTTTTCTCCTGAAAATTTGCGTATACCACTTTCCCTTGCTTGTTTTCTTGGTTTAGTGACTGTTGGGTGGGATTTGATGATTGTTGAGCCTTCTTAGGTCTCTGTAGTGCCTGTTGAGCTTCTCTGGGTTGACATGAAACCTGTTTGGAGTTGAATTTTTGGGTGTAGTCTTTCTCATTGTTTTTACTTTTTGGTTTGTCCTTGAACCTTGGGCTGTTTGCTTGGCTGCTTGGTATTCTTCTTGAGTTATTTTATTTATACACAGTAGAATTTATATATCAGGTTGCTTTTCAGTCCATGCATTTTATCTTTAATATATTGAAAATACAAAAAAAATAGGCATTTTGCATTGGTTGGCATTTTTGTTTTTGAACCTTTATCATTTGCTTAGTGCATTTAGTGAAATATTGCATTCTACTTTTGAATTGCAGAGTTGAAATTGAAAATTGCACTCATTTTATATGCATATCATTCATTGAAAAGTTAAATATAGACTTTGCATTGTATTCATATTTATTTTCTTGCAGAGTCATAACATCATGAGTTTCACTTCCATACCTTTTTGAGTAATCACAGACAATAAATGTTACGCTTTAAACTAAAATTGATTAGTCACGATTTTATTTTTAGGGTGCATAAACTAGTCTAGCATTTAGTGCCTTGGAATAGGATTTTGTGAGTAAAATTCTCCAAGGAAATTAAATCAACATATGTGTCTGAGATAGGGAGTTGAGAAGTCCATTGTATAATTGGTAATATCAGGAGGCTCCGCTCACATGGGAGTTAATCACGAGGTCATATGAAGTTAGTTGAAGGGATAACCCCTGGATACTCACCTAGCGGCAGAGATATTTCTATGAATTTATTTGTATTTGGGCATCTTGCTAATACCCATATGTTTGTGAGAGGTGGTACTTTCAAGGTTTTGAGCTTTGCTACCCTACCCATATGGTGATCCAGACTTATGACTTCTCACCTATGCATCAGTTATACAGTGATTTATTAGTTGATTGACTTAGGTATCTCATAGGTTACTTGCAGGGGTTATTCTACTTGTACCCTGGGTCAGATAGGGGTCAGACAACAGACAACCTTTATGGAGGATTACCTCTACAAGGGGATCTGACTAATCGGTTGTTAAGCCCACGAGGGCCCCTATAAATAATTCTCTTACCTCCAAACTTTAGCAGGGAGTCTTAGGTCCCTTTTGGACAAGACATACCTTCTTTAGCGAGGGAGGCCACTCAGCCACTTTAGCCCGTTTGCATGCATATTGGCAGTTTGAGTTTTTGGTATGCTCTTTGACTACTAGTTGGCCTTAGGAGTCTATTTTGGGTTTCATCATCATGGATAGTAGAGTTCCTTTTGCTCCCTCATTTACTGCTACCCCCCCCCCCC
>CBVK0100069042.1:0-15100 GCA_900067695.1 Picea abies
TTTCATTATAATTGTACCCTTTGTCTTATATATATATATATATATATATACCAAGGAGACCTAGTCTTAGGATCATCTTATCTCATCTCATATTGGATTTTGAATTGGATATATTGTAAAAGGAGGTTTGCTCCTATAAGTGGATTGTAATTCATTGACTTTTTCTCATTTTTAAGGTGTTGGATCATAACATTTGGTATCATAGCATTGATCCTAGGGTTTTTCTTCTCCAAGCAAGTCATCTTATAATTTTTGCTATAATTGTTTTTCTGTGAGGATTCAAACATAAAACATTGGAGGCTATTTAGAATATATTGCAAAGTATATTTCATAGAAATTTCATCTTGTGGGTCATTATAATTTTTGAGAGACACCCAGTGGAATATAGGGATTTTGACGAGTCCTATTACTAGTCTAAAACAAGTGTTTCGGGTAAAATTGTCATATCTTCTTTAGAGAGGATCCAAATTTAGTGAGACTAGTTTCATTTGAAATATGATAGTTCACGGTATTTATGGTACAATTTTCAGATTCAGGTATCAAATATTGGACATATGGCATTCTATACAATTTCACTCTCTCAGAAAGGCCAAAAATCAGAAAGGTTTGGGAAAGTTACCCTAAATTTCAATTGGCACATACAATTTTGGTTAGACATGTGAAATTGAAGAGAAGACATTTTAGATTACTACATGAAAACATTCCAGACTCGAAAGGGAAAAAATTTCATAATTACATCTGAAGTAAGGTCAGTCAGGAGGACAAACTCTGAATTAAGGGCTTAAAAGGTACATAACTTACAATTGGCGTAACCTTTTATTGGAAGATATATTTTTTGTGATGAAAATTTTGTAATAATTGAGGAAAATAGGAGAATTATTGTTTTCTCACATGGCTCCAAATGCTCCTCCAAAATTTACTTCAGCAACTAAACCTCCATAAATCTCAACCATGACTCAAGATGAAATTGACAAGATTTATCTTGAAATGGAAAAAAGATCACTAAAAACAGAGAACAAATGAAATGTAATATGGATGAAACCATGAAAATAAATATGGATGAAATATAAAACAATATGGATAAGAAGATGAATGAGAAAAAGAATGAGATGAAAAGAAATATGGACGAAATGGAAAATAAGATAAATAAGAAGATGGATTAAAATAAAGAAGAAATGCAAAACTCCATGAAGGAGTTGCAAAATTCCATGTCTTCCCTAATATTTTTGGCTCTATATGAGAGACTCCCTAAAGGAGATACCAAAATTCCAGGAACCCATGAAAATAAAGGTACTATTCATGTTGAACAACATGTTGATAATAAACAATTTTCAAGTGGATTTAACTCTAATAGTGGAGTTAATTATGATAGGGGTCCTAAATTCAAATTTCCTAATATTGAATTAAAGAAGTTTGATGGAACATAGGTCTTTACCTAGGTGAACCAACTATAGCAATATTTTGAACTACATAATATTATGGATGATAAGAAAAGGATTCACATAGAAACTTTGAACTTTGAGATAAAACCATATCAATGGTACTAATGGACAGTGAAAAGGAAGCACCTGTTTTATCATTATACTTGGAGTTTATTTACAAGAGACTTAGAAGCACAATATGGGAAATTTTGGGAAAATGACTCCTTCAATCGATTGACAAGAATCAAGCACTTAGGTGATATTGAAGATTATAATTCATAATTTTAGGTGTTGGCCACAAGGGTCGATGAGATAAGTGATGAAAAATTGTTGCAAGCTTATATGGGTGGATTAAAAGAGGACATTAAACATGATATTTTCTTAAGACACCCTACAAATATTATGGAATTTATGCAATCTACTCGTCGTATTCAAGCCAAGAATCAGGGATAATTTTAAGGATGGAAATTTATATAAAAATGTACAAACATGGGATAATATTACTAGTCCTTAATATGCAAAATGTATAATGTTTGGCGATAATTTTGTAAAAATATTCAAATTTATAAGGAATTTATATAGTTTCTATATAATTTTGGTGATTTTTAAGGTAAAATAATTTTATTCTATGGAATTTGGGTGAATTGTTTTTAGAAAAAATGGAAATTGACGAATATTTTTTTGGGAAAACCATGGAAAATAATCTCAATGGAAAAATTTAGCCCCTAAAATAATTTATTCCAAGAATAAGGCTACACACAATTCTACCATTAGAGAACACATGGGAAGCAAAGATCGTTTTGGGGTCCATAAGACAAGTATACCTTAAATGAAAAGGTTAACACCCCAACAAATAGATGAAACAAGAGAAAAAGGACTATGTTTCAATTGTGACAACAAGTATAGTAAGGGGAATAAATGCAGTGAGAATAAACTATTCTACATAGACTATGAAGAGGAAGAATATCAAGAATTTGAACCACCTCAATATATCGATCTAGAAGATACTCTCCAACAATATCTTGTCATACATTGGCCACCATCGATACTCTAGAAACCCTCAAGATACAAGGTTACATAAAAAAGAAAAAGGTAACAACATTGATTGATGCTAGTAGTACCCATAATTTCAGCAATTACAAGGTAGCAAAATATCTCAACTTTTTTGTATATCTCGCACCATAGTTTCAATTAATGATTTCACATTGAGGTGCCATAAATTGTTCAAGGAAATTTCATAGTATTGAGCTCAACATGGGGGAGTATTTTTTGGATAACCCCATGATATCCATCCAAATGGGTGGTATCGATGTTGTATTAGGGGTCCAATGATTACAATTATTGGGAATCGTGGCCCTTAATTTTCAATATATTTTCATGATATTTTCCTCATATGGAAAGGAAATTGAGCTTAGAGGTGTCCAATGGAAGCCCTCTAAAGTGATAAGCTCTAAATTAATGACAAAATTACTCAAAAAGAGATGCCATGGGGTTTACTAAGAGGGGAGGTGAATCAATAACAAAGAAATGGAATCCTTTTTAACCACAATATGCAAGTGGTATATCAATGTAGCATTATCATCCAATAGTTGCAGAGTAAATAAACAATGAACAAATGAGAAATCATAAACATACACAGTACACCAATGTTTTTACGTGGAAACCCAAGGCGGGAGAAAACCACAGAATGATTTTTCTTATATGTCTTTAAGAATTACATTCATTGGAAGCATAAACTTCCTTTGTTTTCCAGCTACAACTGGAAGGAGGCTCCAACCCCCTAGTTTCTCAGGATACAACCTGAGGGAAGCTCCAACTCCCCAATTCTCTGGCTACAACTAGAAGGAGGCTACAACCCCCTATGTTCTCCGGCTACAAGCGGAAGGTGGCTACAACCACCTGTCCTTGCCCCATCTAATCGCCCTGAAATAAAAGTAGAATGATGGAACCATTGTCACACTATCATTGTGAGATATATTGTTGTAAACCTGTAACAATCAACATGTAATAAACATGTACCATAAACAAGTGCATCAACCATGCATCAACCTATACCAAATAACCTGTAATCAACTTGTACCATAAACAAGTTCATCAACCATGCACCAACCTGTACCAAACAACCTATAATCAGCATGTACCATAAACAAGTGCATCCAACCATGTACCAAGTATGTACCAATCATGTATCAACTACACATCAACTATGACTCATCAATATGTACCAACATCATCAACTATACACCTCATGTATGTGCCAACGCATCAACTACTTGTCTCAACCATGTACCCAACATGTGCCTCAACCAAAATCCCTCATCAATTTCATCATCCAAATATGATTTATAACTCTGTAATAGACCTAGTGTATATGATCACATACATGCAAACCTTCCTTAACTTTAACAACAAGAGACTATCATTTTCATCAAACTTTACTTTAGTCTCACATGACTATTTTTGGATTAGTCAACATCCCTAACTTGAAATAATCATAACTATGTACCTGTAATGAATAAAGATATTGAAATAGTACAAAATATTCTTCAGTGTGTTTTATGCAATTCCTCCAGCTTTCAATACGTGTAACCTCTCGGAAAAGGAGTTATAGCAAAAATGGCATACCTTGTTGAATTTTGGCTTATTCTATAGAGAAAACTTGTAGAGAGTGCCCCGCATGGAATATTTTTTGTATGGATCTGAAAATTGTACACAGAATACTACAGACTGTAATATAATCAATAGATTTGGTCTTACTGAATTTGGATCTATTATGAATAAGTTATGACTTTTTTACCCGAAACACTTGTTTTATGCTAGTTTCAAGACTAGCCACAAACCCTATTTTCCACGGAGTGTAACTCCAAAAATACAATGAACCACAAGCTGAAATTAGTACCACAACTAATTTGATATGTTTCCTCAATGGCCTCCCAATTTCATGGTCTGAAGCATTCTAGAAAAACAATTATTGTGAAAATGGTGAGATGACCTATAAATAACATACCTTAGAAAGAATCATCAAAAGCATTTATCCTCCCTTGAATTTTGGCCTTATTTACTTCACCTTCCCTATGAAATTAGGCTTAGATATCCTTTGGTTACCTTGGTAACCTGTATATATTCAATATTCTCAAGTGTGATTAAAATGAGAGAGCCTTGCCTCTTATTTATTCTTTCATGTAGCTTCCTCAAGGGGTTACCTTTTAACTATCTTAACCCAATTTCCTTATTTTAGGGCTAACCCACTTCTAACCACTTGTCAACTTAGTATTTTCTCCATTTAATTTATTATTTAAATAATACTCCTTGACTTTGTCACTTCACTTTATTATTTAAGTAATCCTCTTTGACTTTGTCACTTCACTTTATTATTTAAATAATCCTCCTTGACTTCGTCACTTCACTTTATTATTTAAATAATCCACTTTATTATTTAAATAATAATCCTTGACTTTATCACTTCAATTTATTATTTAAATAATACTCCTTGACTTTGTAACTTCACTTTATTATTTAAATAATCCTCTTTGCAAGAACTTTGACTTCTTTGACCTTTTGGGGCTTCAAACCAACATATGAGGGTCCTCCAACTTTGTAAGGCCATAATTCTCAAACCGTGAGAAGTTATGTGACGTTCCACATACCATAATAAATGGAATGACATGTGCTATCCATATAGAATAGTCTTACCTACAAATATATCAAAAATCATACCATTATCCATCAAACAAACTTGGATCCATTACCCAAACCTGGGTTCTCCAACTTCTCATGGCCATAACTCTCTAACTGTAAGGAGTTATGTGACATTCGACATACCATCGGAAATTGAATGACATGTACTATCCATATATAATAGACTTACCTTCAAATATATTAAAACTCATACCATTATACATGAAACAACCTTAGGTCCATTACCCAAATCTTTGTACTATCGGAATTCACTACCAGACTTTCTCCAAGGGTTGACATCAATCAATAAGGGTTGACATCAATCTAAAATATAACTCTCCAATGGTTGACATAAATGAAAACCAAAAATCCATACCAACTTTCCATCAACCTAAGTGAAAAAGGTAACAACATTGATTGATTCTAGTAGTACCCATAATTTCATCAATTACAAGGTAGCAAAATATCTCAACTTTTTTGTATATCTCGCACCATAGTTTCAATTAATGATTTCACATGGAGGTGCCATAAATTGTTCAAGGAAATTTCATAGTATTGATCTCAACATGGGGGAGTAGTTTTTGGATAACCCCATGATTTCCATCCAAATGGGTGGTGTCGATGTTGTATTAGGGGTCCAATGATTACAATTATATGGAATAGTGGCCCTCAATTTTCAATATATTTTCATGAGATTTTCCTCAGATGGAAAGGAAATTGAGCTTAGAGGTATCCAAGGGAAACCCTATAAAGTGATAATCTCTAAAAGCATGACAAAATTACTCAAAAAGAGACACCATGGGGTAATTTCACAATTGTACTCACTTGATGTTCAAACATCTATATCCTCTACTCCATCAATCTCCAAATAGTTATCAACAATCATTCAAAGGTATTTGGTGAAATTCATAAGGGTATTCCACTTGCTCAAGATCATGACCATGCTACTCATTTGCAACTAGAAGTGTACCACCTAACATTAGGCCTTACATGTATCCATATGCACAGAAGAGTGAGATTGAACATCCACTAAATGTTAGAGGCTGGAATCATTCAACCTTGTCAAAGTTATTCTTCTTCACCAATGGTGTTGGTTACAAAAAAGGATTTTTCATGGCATATGTGTCAAGATTATAGAAAAATCAATAAAATGACCATAAAAGATAAGTTCCATATCCCTATCATTGATGAATTATTATATGAATTGCGTGGAGTAAAATTATTTACTAAGTTGGATCTTCGTTCGGGATATCATCAAATCAAAATGAGGTAGGAAAAAATTCCTAAAATAAATTTTATAACACATGAAGGTCATTATGAGTTTTTGGTTATGCCATTTGGACTTACTAGTGCACCTTCAACATTTCAAATCTTGATGAATTCTATTTTCAATCGCTTCCTTAGAAAATTTGTGTTAGTATTTTTTGATGACATACTAATCTACAACAAATCTTGGGAAGAGCATGTACAACATGTTGACAGATTATTACAACTATTGGAAGAGCAAAAAGTTTATGAAAATCCTTCCAAGTGTGCCTTTTGGGTTCAAGAAGTGGAATATTTGGGTCATATTGTATCTCATGAAGGTGTAAAAGGGGACCATAGAAAAATTGAAGCTATGAGGGAATGGCCAATTTCCAAAACCTTGATGAAACTTAGAGGATTCTTAGGATTGATGGGATATTACCACAAGTTTGTTAAGAGCTATGGTCAAATAGTAACACCTCTAACAACATTATTAAAAAATGAAGCATTTTATTGGACTGCAAGAGCAACCAAAACTTGTGAAAAAATTAAGGAGGCTATGTGTACAACTCCTATCTTGGCCACACCTGACTTTACCAAAAAAAAATTGTGGAGTGTGATTCCTTAGGACATGGAATTGGTGTAGTTTTAATGTAATAAGGAAGGCCCCTTTCTTTTGAAACAAGCCAATTTAAAGGAAAAAAAATTACTCAAACCCATTTATGAAAAGGAAATGTTGGCTATACTACATGTAGTTCAGAAATAGTTCCCTTACCTAATAGGAAAAGACTTCAAAGTAAAAACATATCGTGATAGTTTGAAGTACTTCTTGGAGCAATGATTATCTTCAAAATAGAAACAAAAATGGGTTACAAATATGTTGGGTTATGACCTTGGAATTATCTACAAAAAAGGAAAACATAATGTTGTGGAAAATTCCCTTTCAAGGAAAGAAGAAGAAGTACAAGGTTCATTATGTGCTATTTTTATTCCACAATCTAATTAGGTGGAAGAAGAAAGGATAGAATGGAAGCATTATGAAGAGGTATGAAAGATCATTCAACAAATACATGAGGACCCCATTTTAGTAGATAATTTTGTATGGAAGAATGATTTGATATGATATCATGATAACCTATACTTATGTAAGAATTCCCAACTCAAATAGAAAGTCCTTCTGGAATTGCACACTTCTCATATAGGAGGACATTCAGGATTCTCGAAAACATACCACCGGATCAAAAAGGATTTTTCTGGGAACGTCTTAAAATTAGCGTTCAATTATTTTTTTGAATGTTTAGGTTTCCAATATAATAAGGGAGATAAGATCAATACTATAGGTCTTCAACAAACATTAGCTATATAAAGTCAACATTTGGAATAAGTTTCAATGGATTTTATTATAGGTTTACCCAAATCCAAAGGAAATAATTTCATCATCATAGTATTGGATCGACTAAAAAAGTATGCCCATTTTTTCTCTCTTTTTCATCCTTTTAAAACAAGTACAATCGTTGCAACATTCATGGGAACAATGCAAAAGCTACATGGAGTCCCCAAAATTATGGTAAGTGAAAAAGATCCAATTTTCACAGAAAATTTTTGGACTAGATTATTTTCTTATTTGGGTACTCAATTGGCTCACAACTCATCTTACCACCCTCAATCCAATGGGAAAACTGATATTGTGAATAAATGTATAAAAGGATATCTTTATTGCTTTGCATTAGATAAACAAACACAATGGGTTAAGTGGTTTCCCTTGTTGGAATGATGGTACAACACATCCTTCCATACTTCATAAAAAATGTCCCCATATCTATCACTTTATGGATATCATCCTCCATCCATTACATCACCCTTGAAAGGGAATACAAAGGTTCAAGTAGTGGAGGACCATATAGGGAACCAACAAGAGGTCCTCAAAATATTGAAGGAAAAATTGGTTATGGCACGAAATAGGATGAAACAACAAGCAGATCAACATCATAGTGAAAGGGAATTTGAAGTGCGGGATTAGGTATTTATAAGGCTACAACCATAAAAACAAATGTCCCTCAAGAAAAAAAATAAGGACAATAAATTAACACCCAAATATTATGGCCCCTACATTGTTTTTAAAAGGATTGGAAGTATGGAATACAAATTGGGGTTGCCTCCATATTCACATGTACATAAATTATTCCATGTTTATTACTTAAAGAAGGTCATCGACAACAATATCTCAGTCAAAACTATTTTACCAGAGATCAATGAAGAAGAGGAAATCATACTAGAGCTAGAAAGAATCCTTGCAACAATCCTTGAAACAAGTGTTAAGAAACTGAGAAATCAAGAAATTACAGAGTACCGCATTAAATGGAAGAACCTACTAGTGGAATAGTGTTCCAGGAGGATCTCGGTGGCCACCCACCTTTTCTAGTTGGCTTAAAATAATTTTTTGGTAACTTACTTTTTTGGCCACCCACCTTTTCTAGTTGGCCATTTTGAGTGCCTAAACGACGTTTTTTCACGATCAGGCACCTCAAGGTTAAGAAAAGGCTCTAATTAATCCCCCTAAATGAATATCCTCATCAATACCTTTCCAACATGCTATTGTACACTCTAAATGGAGATCATATGAAAATTTTACAACCCCACGAAGTTGATGTACTAACTTACCCCAACGGGGCTCACATGACTTTTGGCGCTTCATCTCCTAGCATTATTTTTTTGGATGTATAGTGTTTTGGAATTCATGTTTATTGTAAAAATTTCTTCAGAGCCTCATTATACTGATATTCTTGCAAATGAGTGTAGTCGTCACATCTCTTCTCAGAGATAAGCTTCCACCATTCTTGCAAGCTTGTTTTCAGTCTGCATTTTATAGTTTTCATCATATTTCTTATTTAATAGAAGTCAAGTTTTATTGTATCTCTGTTATTGTTCACTATGTCAATGTGTTAATATTATAAATCTATGGTTTCATTTTGTTCTGATCATAAATCCTAATAAAAGAAGTGACATGGGAAGATTAGGTATTTGTGTAGAAGCACCCATGGTTAGTCAAGTGTTGAGGAAAACACTTGTTTTAAGAGGAGGGGAATGTTAATCCCTGAACAAAGCCCCATGTCATGTATAAAACCCCTTATTAAGCCCTAGTTATTGAATTATTGCATTTCTTATGTTATATTTTTATGTAGGCTCTGAACCCCTTCATCGCACCCTTTCATTATAATTGTACCCTTTGTCTCCTATATATATACCAAGGATAACTAGTCTTATCATCATCTTATCTAATCTCATACTGTATTATGAATTGGATATATTGAAAAATGAGGTTTCCCCCTCGAAGTGGGTTGTAATTCATTAACATTTTCTCATTTTTAAGGTGTTGGATCATAACAGTAAATATAAGTATGTTCTTAATTTCATTGATGCTTTTTCAAGATATACATGGGTCTACTTTCTCAAATCAAAATCTGAGGTCTTTGAGTGTCTTAAAGATTTCAAGCATCTAGTTGAGAACCAAAGAGAGAACAGGATTAATAATATTCATACAAACAATGGAGGAGATTATGTGAATAAGGATGTTGATCATATTTGTTCTGAAGTAGGTATATATTTTTAACACATGGTTCCATATATTCCATGGCAGAATGGGGTAGCAGAGAGAAATAACAGAACATTGAAAGATATGGCCAACTGTATGTTGCAAGATAGAGCACTACCTCCAAAGTTATGGGCTGAAGATATCAAGTGTGAATCCTACATTTAGAATATATTTTATCATAAATCAGTGAAGGGAGTCACTCCATATGGGGATTGGAGCGAGAAGAAATTGAAATTCACTCACTTCATAATTTTTAGTTCCCGTGCATGGGCTAGGATCCCTTCTGATGGGAGAAACATATGGAATCTCGGAGTAAGGAGTGTATTTGTTTTGGATATCCATATGGAGTGAAGGGATATGTGTTATTATATACTACTTTATATACATTATTCATTCATAGGAGTGTTAAGTTTGAAGAGGGTGCTTCAAAGGTACTTCTAGAGAAATCCACACCTCCATCTCCACTGCCACTAGTTGTGGAATTTCAAGAGAATTATTCTAATCGTATTTATGATAAGATATATGAATAGTATATATATGATATTTCTAATCAAAAAGAAAAGTTTTCAGGTCCAAATAATCTACCATGATGGGAACAACATACTCTTCAAGAAGTAGGTGATATAGTGGGCGATCTCGTCGATCCACGGAGAACCAGATCTCAAATTGTGGAGCATCTGTAAGATCTTACTGCCACAAAGGTTGTGTTTCCTATTTATTGTTATATGGTACTTGGTCCAAATCCCCAATATTATGCATAGGCTAAAGGTAACTCCTATTGGGAGGCATCTATGAAAGAGGTGTACAATTCCTTGATGGAGAACAACAAATGGGAGTTGGTTCCTCTACCATCCAATAGAAAGCTTGTTATATGTAAGTGGATTTTCAATACAAAGAGGGATTCTAATGGATACATTACAAATTATAATTCTTGGTTAGTGGCTAAATTTTTCTCACATGTACAAGGCATTGATATGAGGATACTTTTGCACCGATTGCCAAGATTGGTTCCATTTAGTTAGCTCTAGCTATTGCAACATCTAGAAAGTGGGAGGTACACCATATGGATGTGAAGAATGAATTATTACACAAATATCCTAATGGGGATATATATATGGAGAAGCCAGAGGGATATGTATGGTATCCATCATTAGTCTGTAGGTTGAGGAAGTCATTGTATAGAATCAAGTAAGCACCTCAGGCATGGTATGCTAAAATGGACTCTTATCTTCTCTCTATACATTTTCTTAGATTTAGATCACATCCTAATGTGTATATGATGAAGAACACATATTCGCTTCTACTAATACTTCTATATGTATATGATTTACTCATCACAAGGAGCTCGTCCTCCTCCATTGTTGCAATGAAGACCGCTTTGCATGACAGGTTTTCTATGACAAATATGGGATTGTTACATTACTTTCTTGGTCTTGAAATCATCTAGAATGATTCAGGAATCAATACGTATCAGTATAAGTATTCTAGAGATATACTTGACAGGTTTCAAATGAAATATTTCAAGCCATCTCCAACACCCTTTTAGTCAATGGTTAGACTAGAGGATGACAATGCATCACATTTGGTTGATTGTACTAGATATTGATAGTTGGTGGGGAGTATTCTCTACCTTACACACACACGAATGGAAATATCTTATGTAGTTGGATCATTTTCTAATTAGTACATGTATGAGCCTCATGAGCTTCACTCGAAAGAAACAAAGAGGATTCTCATATATTTCAAGTGGACTACTAGCTTTGGTATACACTATGCTTCATGATCTTCCTTATATCTTGTTGGTTACACAGAATCAGATTGGGCAGACGATAGCACTGATTGCAAGTCCACTTTAGGATATATCCTCTACCTTAGATCAGTACTTATATTTTGATCAAGTAATAAGTAATCAATAATTTATTTATCATCAGTAGAGGAAAAGTACAGGGGTGCAGTGAATGTTACTACTCAGGATATTTGGTTACAACACTTTATTATAGATTTGGGAGTTCATTTTCATTGTTGAGAAGTTATATGTTGTGATAATCAGAGTACTCTCAAGATGTGTAGAGACCTAGTTCATAGGCAACAACCCAATCGCATCGAGGTTCATATGCACTTTATTCGAGAACGGATTCAGGATGGAGTCATTGATATGAAGTTATGTCCATCTTCAAAGGAGGTGGTAGACCTCTTCACCAAGTCTTTCACTGGACAAAATTTTGTCTCATTGAGGGAAATTCTATGGGTGAGGGATACATTATCTTATAATTTGAACATGTTAGGATTCCTTTTTTTTTTGTTAGCATCATATTTTGAGGGGGGATTTTGTTCCCATTTGGTTTTTCCTCTTTACCTCACTTTTGTTAGTTTTTTTTCATCTATACTTGTACATGAGTACCTAACATGGCTTCATATTTCTAATACTCATTATTGTGCATACCTCGGTTGTGTTCTAGGGGTGGTGTTGGGGTACATTCTCAAATACATACTTAGTGACATACTCATTTTTTCCATTTTTTATATCATTTAAGAGGACCAATATTTATATCTGTCTATTTATAGCAGGTCTATTTTTATCTAGTGGCTTCCTATATGTAATACCATGGGAAAATACCATGGGAACTTCCAAACCATGGGCTCATAAACCACCATTAGGAAAATTCCTATTTTTTAGGAGAAAAGTGCTTCACTCCTCGATTTTATGAGATAATTCATATTTTCATGGCTAGAGAGAACACGTGAGTGAGAATATTATTTTCCTAAGAAAGTGCACATTACCCATATTATTTTTGGAGTTAATATATTTCCTATTTTAAGTGACTTTCCATATTTATGAAATTCTCTCTCAATTGGGACTTCAATTCCATTCCTGGACTCTAGTCTTATTCTAGGAGACTTTTTCTATTGTGGAGTGCATGTTGACTTCATGTAGAATTCTCACTTGAGTTCACACCTTATTTTGTTATCTTTCCTTATTATTAGCAACTTTTGACTTTAGTTAATTGTTGATAGTAGGAGTGATTGTTTTTATTACTTGAGAATGCACATGGAAACCCCAACATAGTTTGTATTACTCCTCTTGTTGAGAGTCATGTATATTGTACTCATGATCAAGGATTAATACAATGTGATTAATTTTGGTTTCTTAGTATGTTTTGTGTGAAGATTGATTATATTTTTCTCTCTCCTCTTTTTTTTTTTCAATTAACTAGTGTAGTATTTCCCACTCACAATTAGGTCTTGGAATGTGGTTTAATCCTACACCAACTAGTGAATATTTGCATTAGTAATATTGCATGAACTACAAGAATTCCACATCCATGAAAGTGTGTTTACAATACTTAATATTCCTAATGAAAATTTGAAGGTCTATCCTTTCCTAATTGAACTTCCTTCTACTTTGGTATACAACAAATATTTGAAGTGGGTTGTGGGAACTCATTCAAATTTCTTATCTAATCATCTAATCTCCAATCTAATCTGTTTGAGCCTTCAAACACTTATATTATCTAATTTTCACCTTTAAGTAGGTGTTCTAGAAAGAATTATTTATGGTCAATTTGAATACTTCTAGTCTTCACTTACCAAAATGGTTCGATTACCTACAATGTTTTGAATATTTCTTTCTACTTTTAGTTACAAAATTGTATGCAACCTAGTATCAATCAACAATTATTTAGTTGATATTCTCTCATCACAAATTCCACATCGACAATTGATATTCTAATACTTGTCCTTAATCAACCAACTACATATCGATAATGTTCCATTGACATGCATCCAATATTTTTCCTTTTTCTTATTAAAATTGTGCTCCTATAATCAATCCTACATAGTAGAATCCATCTAGTTCACTTTCTCATTCCTCTCTCTCTCAATTGATTTGAGTTATAAAATAGAAGGTCAACTTTTGGTGGTCATAACTTACGCATACAAACTCCAATTGGGTTCTCTTTGCATTGTCGGAAATAACTTAATGAGATATACATGGATAAAGCTCTAAACCTTGGGGAGAAATATCACCTAAGGATATAAATCCCTTAGAAATAGTATTTGAGACCTCAACTAGGATTTGAAGGTGAAGAACCCAATTCTACTCCAAACTTCCTAAGTTTGTCTAACCCTGTCTAAATGATACTTGAATTTCTTAAATAATATGTGTGAGTATTCAAATGGTATACATCGTATAGAGGATATGAATGGTTACCTAGATCAATGTCTTTTGACCACATCTATGTCTAAAAGTATCTGTTCAATCATAGCTAAATCTTGTTGTTGATATAGTAGCAAATCATAGCTAACTCATGTTTTTTTTCTTTTTTGTCATTTTTTGTTGTTATTTATAGAATAGACTTAGGTCAATATACAACAGTAAATGGTAGATAAAGTATGGGTGATTAACTATGAAATAGTAGAATAGTTAGGTATGAATAATGTAAATTGATTGTTCAATGTAATATTGTTAACTGTAGATTTATATTAGATTAGTTGTTATCAAAAAATTAATAACAAAAATATTTTTTTATGCATCCAACCATTAATTAGTTACAATGGGAACTAGAAATAAATGTGTGTAAAACAATAATATATGGTATATTAGGAATAGATAATTAAAAACAACACATGTTAGATTGATGAGAAAAGGATATACTAAACATATCAATTCAATATTAATAGAGACATTAACATGATTAAGAAATTTAATTAGGGGTCAAATTTGTTTTTCTTGCATAAACATACTAATTGATTTAATGAAAAAATTCTAGTTGGTTATGTCAAATACATGGAAGGTAAAATTCTATGTTACTATAAGGCCAAGGGAATAACATTAGATATCAAAAAATTGATTTGTTGTTATACCAAATTCAAAATAGATTTAAACATGACTTAAAGTAAAATTTTATAATTAAACAAATCATTGTATAATTAATTTTTCATATTTTTATCTGTAAAAGTAACCTTAATGCATGAAATCACAATTTTGTGTTATGATCAAAATTATTAAAAATGATAAAAGTCAATGAATACAGTCCACTTCAAGGGGAAAATCTCCTTTTACAATACATCCAATTCAAAATAAAATATGAGATGAGATAAGATGGTCCTAAGACTAGGGCTCCTTGGTATATATATATATATATATATATATATATATATATAT
>CBVK0100069043.1:0-15100 GCA_900067695.1 Picea abies
TTAGAGCGCAAGAGGGAAAACGGATATAGACACCCTCATTTGTACATTGTATTATTATCAAAGCATTCAGAAGGAAAGAGAAAGTGGAGAATTGTATGAAGAACACCCATGTACAAATATTGAATTAATAGAAGAAAGCTTTGATTCAATTTCATGGTTATGTGTTGTTTCCCTGAGTCATGCATTTGCTTTTATATGCTGTGTATGTGATTCCATGGTTGAATTGAAATCTGAAAGGAGGATGGAATGAGTTTCAATTGTTTCTCTAATTGAACCAGAGAATTCCTGCAAGGAGTGCAGTTGAATTGTCCGCAAGGAGTGCATTGACAGAAGGGTTCAATTAGAGATAGCTTTTTTTCTCATTTCCTCGAAGGTGCAGTTAGGCATAGTGTCGTGCAAGGAGTGCACAGGCCAAGGAAAAGCCTCAGGGTTGCAAACCTGAGCAAAGATTTGAAAGACTGCTGCTGCAGGAGTGCGTAGGGTCGAAAGACTTCAACACTTAGACAAGGTTGAAGATTGTCCGCAAGGAGTGCGTGCAAAGTTCTTTCTAAGGATTTGAGAATCGTAAGGAAGCTCAGGAGGAGTAGGACTTCGAACTCCTCTACGGACAAGCGCAGGGGAAGCTGTCGTTGAAAGATCGAGGGAAGCGTCACAGGTTGGCAGGCAGGCAAACGAGTCTCGTGGAGAGACACTTCTTCATTTCGTGGATTACATAAGGAAGAACTGACGGTCGAAATCCTCCAAGGAGATTTTGCGAAATTCCGAGAGTTGTTGGATCTTGCGGAGGTGAAAGGTAGTTATAGCGCAAGTGTGGAGAGATTCTAAGCTCAGGAGGGGCAGAGTTGTTGATCCAAGTCAGCCAGGGCCAATTGGATTACTTGTGAGATCGCCTATCAGGATCTCGTGAGAAAAGTGCCCAAGACTTGGTAACGGGAATCGCGATATTGCGATATGCGATATCTCAACGGTTGCGTAGACAGTGTGGATCATAGGGAGTCGGAGAAGTGGAGTACAGGTGGCACGAAGTCATCGAGATCTCACCGTGAGAAGTTCCGAATATTGGGTGTTAGGATTCGCGATCCCGCGAAGTCCGAAGTCCCGACGAGATAAGGGACCGTTGAAAATTCAACTCATGCATGCATCGGTGTTTAAGTGCATCGGGTATCGGGGGTTGAAAAATGAGTGCTTGATATCGCGAGTTGCGAAGTCGTGATAGAGCCGAAGTCCCGATAGAGGAAAGAGGAAGTCAGCGTTGACTGATATATCGGGTCCCGGGGATTCGAGAGCCTAGCGAGCAACCAAGAACTTGTAAAGTCACGAGTTCTGATTTCCCGATAAGCGAACAAAGGGAAGTCGCACAGAAGAGAATCTGTGGGTGTTGATTTCCCGATAGGGAAATAGAAGAACCTTGGAGTTCTTCGGGCCGAGTGGAAAGAAGATCCTGTGAGAGAGGACATGCTCCGAGGAGTGCGGCTACGTCAGGTGTGGTATCAGAGTGGGAATAGTTCTTTTCTTTCTGTAGCAGAAAGAGAAAGGGAATTCACCATGCTTCCAAGGAGAGAAAGGAAATCGCCCTACCCAGAAGATAGGGAGGTGCGAAGAAGAGGTAGGCCGACAGGAAATCTAGAAATGGAGAGGTAGATGAGAGATCTCCGAGCAAGACTCGAGGAGATGGAAACAGTGCAAAGATGCACATCCAGTGCAGGAGATCTAAGTGTCTCCGAAGGCGAATTTGAAGCTGAACGCAATGAGGAAGTTGCAGCCGAAGATGCATCAACTGAGCGATTGATTAAAGCTATTTCCAGGATGAGTTCGAAAACAAAGATGGACATTCCAGTCTATGAGGGAAATCTGGATGCAGAGGAGCTACTAGACTGGATTATAGCTCTTGACACCTACTTCAACTATGAAGATGTCGAAGAGGACAAGAAGGTCAAGCATGTTGTCACACGTTTGAAAGGACATGTAGCATTGTGGTGGGATGAGCTACAAGCTGACAGACGCTGCAAAGGAAAGCAAAAGATCAAGAGTTGGGATCGAATGATTGCGAAGATGAAGGCAAAGTTCATCCCAAGGGACTATCAAATTACTTTGTTCAGGAGGATGTAGAACCTAAGGCACAAGATGATGACGGTGAAAGAATACACTGAAGAATTCTATCGACTGAACATCAGAGCAAGTCATCGAGAGAGTGATGATGAGAAGGTTGCCAGATATCTGAATGGTCTGAGGTATGACATTCAGGATGAATCAAGCATGGTTACCATCAGGACGGTGGAGGATGCTTATCATATGGCTCTGAAAGCTGAGGAGAAGCTGAGCCGTAAGAAAGGTCAGCGAGGGCAAGGCAGGAGTCAGCCCAGAGGCAAGACATTTTCCCAGGACAAGTACCAAAATCCCAAGGAGGAATGGAAGAAACCTCAGGGTAAGATTGAGAAAGGTGGGACCTCACAGAGGGGACCATACATTGAACAAAGAGGACAACATAATGAGCAGAAAGGAGATTATGCTGATGCAAACACCTTTCCTCGTACTAGAGGTAGAGGAAGAGGCCGAGGTGGAGTAATCACATGCTTCACATGTGGAAAGAATGGGCACAGGTCATTCGAGTGTCTAGAGAAAAAGAAATACATTGGAGAAGCTCACATCACCGAGGCGCAGAAGCGGGATGTTGAGACCGAAGACACAGAAGGTGGAAGGTCACTGATGATGCGTAAAGTTCTCTTAACACCTGGGAAAGAGGTGGAGGACTCAGCTCAAAGGACCAGACTTTTCAGAACAACTTGCAAGACCAAGGATTGGGTGTGCAAGGTTATCATGGACAACGGTAGCACAGATAATCTCGTTTCAACCGAGATGGTAGAGAAGTTGGAACTGGAGACAACTGATCACTCGAGTCCATACAAGGTTTCATGGCTACAGAAGGGACACCAGGTAAGTGTCACTAAACAATGTTTAGTTGAATTCAAGATAGGAGGGTATAATGATAAGGTCTTATGTGATGTCATTCCCATGGATGTATGTCATTTATTACTGGGTAGACCATGGCAATATGACAGAAATGTGGTTCATGATGGGAGAATGAACACATATACCTTGGAGAAGAATGGGGAGACATACAGGTTGCTTCCGATAAAGGAGAAAGAAGTGAAGCCAGAAGTAAGCAATACAGTACTTCTCATGAGTGGGAAGGAACTTCTTACAGAGATGGATAAGAAAGAAGATCCACAATTCTTTGTGGTCAAGAAGCCGAGGATTGTTCTGACTAGCACAAGAGTGGATGATTTACTGGATGAAATTCAGGAACTGCTGGAAGAGTTCGCTGACATCATAGTGGACGAATTACCTCATTTGTTTCCACCGATGAAGAGCGTGAGTCACCATATAGACCTCATACCAGGAGCCATTTTTCCAAATAAATCCACGTACAGGTTGACGCTGCAGGAGAATGAAGAGGTTAAAAGGAAGGTACAGGAATTGTTAGATAAAGGGCTGGTCAGAGAAAGCTTAAGCCCATGTGTCATTCCAATGGTACTGAGTCCAAAGAAATATGGAGGCTAGAAAATGTGTACTGACTCAAGAGCGATCAACAAGATAACCATCAAGTACAGGTTTCCATTGCCATGGATGGATGACTTGATGGACTGTTTAAGTGGAGCCAATTTTTTTTCAAAGATAGATTTGAAAAGCGGATATCACCAAATTCGCATGAGGGAAGGCGATGAGTGGAAAACAGCCTTCAAAACCAACGAAGGGTTGTACGAATGGTTAGTCATGTCGTTTGGCTTGACGAATGTACCGAGTACTTTTATGAGATTGATGAATGAAGTCCTGAGGGAATTCATCGGGAAATTTGTCATTTTATATTTGGATGATATACTGATTTACAGTAAATCAAAGGATGAACATTTGAAGCATTTGGCCATTGTGATGAGGAAGCTACAACAGGAGAAGCTATTGATAAACATGAGGAAATCTTCATTTATGAAGACAGAGCTCATTTACTTGGGTTTTGTTATTTCAGCGAATGAATTGAAGATGGATCCGAATAAAGTGGAGGTAATTAAGAATTGGCCATCACCTAGGAATGTATTCATGGTGAGAAGTTTTCATGGCTTGGCTAGTTTCTACCGAAAATTCATTAGGAATTTCAGTGGAATCAGCGCAACGATGATGGACACGGTGAAGAAGCGACATAAGTATTTTCAGTGGATAACAGAGGCTGAGAAGAGCTTCAATTTGTTGAAGCAGAAGATCACGGAGAAACCAGTGTTAGTGTTGCCGGACTTTCAAAAAACATTTCAGGTGAAATGTGATGCAAGTGGCTTTGCCATAGAAGCGGTCTTAAGTCAACAAGACAGACTAGTTGCATATTTCAGCGAGAAGCTGGATGAGGAGAAACTAAAATACTCCACATATGATAAAGAATTCTATGCTATTATCCAGGCATTGAAGAAGTGGAGGCATTACTTGATCCCGAAAGAATTTGTTTTGTATAGTGATAATCATGCATTACAGTTTGTGACTCAACAAGAGAAATTGAATCAGAAGCATGCAAAATGGGTAGAGTATATGCAGAATTTCACATTTGTGATTAAACACATTTTGGGTACTTCTAACAAAGTGGCTGATGCTTTGAGCAGGAAGTGTTTGTTGCTGCAGGAATTTCGAGTCAAAACATTAGGTTTTGAAAATCTCAAGGACATGTACGCAGGAGATGCAGACTTTGGAGAGGCGTATGAAGCAGTTGAGAATCCATTTATTAGAGATAGAATCCCTTGGATAGATTATATGATCCAGGAGGGATTGTTGTTCAGAGGCAATCAACTGTGTATTCCAAATTGCTCCATGAGGGAGAACCTGTTAAAAGAGAAGCACAGTGGTGGATTAGCAGGACACTTTGGCCATGACAAGACATTCACGAAGCTGAATGAGTCATACTTTTGGCTAGGCATGCGAGCAGATGTCAAGAGATTTGTTGATAGGTGTAGAATTTGCCAGCATTCAAAGGGGAGAAAGCATAATGTAGGTTTTTATCAGCCATTGCCCATTCCAGAGAGGCCATGGGAGGCGATCAGCATGGATTTTGTATTGGGTTTTCCAAGGACACAAAGAGGTGTTGATTCGATCTTTGTGGTCGTGGACAGGTTTTCAAAGATGACACACTTCATTTCATGCTAGAAAACTAGCGATGTGACTCACATCGCAAATTTGTGTTTCAAAGAGATCGTTCGACTTCATGGATTGCCGAAAAGTATAGTTTCAGATCGGGACACCAAATTCATAGGGAATTTTTGGAGGACCTTATGGAAGAAGCTAGGAACTAACTTGGCATTTAGTTCTGCTTATCATCCACAGACCGATGGGCAAACGGAAGTGGTCAACAGAAGTTTGGGAGATTTGCTAAGGAGCTTGGTGACAGAGCACCATAGCAGTTGGGACCACATATTACCACAGGCGGAGTTTGCATACAATGACTCTGTAAATCAGAGCACAGGGAAGAGCCCATTCTAGGTTGTCTATGGCATACAGCCGAGAGGAGTTTCTGAACTGAGGGATTCAGAACAGACTGCCATTAGTAGTGCTAGTGCAGAAGAATTTGCTGAAGCAATGTAAGAACTTCACAGCCAGGTGAAGGAACGACTGCTGAGATCAAGCCAAGAGTACAAGCACATTCAGTTCAAAGTTGGTGATCTAGTTCTGGCACATTTGAGAAAAGAAAGGTTCCCAAGGGGAACATACAATAAGTTGAAAATGAAGAAAATCGGACCATGCAAGGTCTTGAGAAAATTCGGGGAAAATGCTTATGAGATCGAGTTGTCGGATGACATCGAAATATCTCTGATATTTAATATCGCAAATTTATACCCATACAGGGCTGGAGAAACAGAGACTGCAACTGAGAAACTAGTGATCCACTGGATGAAGCAGATGCCGATTGCAGAAAAGCCATAGATGGAATGCATACTGGACAAGAGAGGGTAAAAAGACCAGAAGGAAAGAATACTTTGAGTATCTGGTCAAGTGGAAGAACCACCCAATGGAAGATGCCAGCTGGGAGACTGAAGCAGTGATACAGAAGCGTGGACAGATCATGAAAGATCTCATGGACAGGAGCCCATGAAATTTTTCAAGCCGAGGAGTATGATGCAGGAGCATCGCCATCACATCAAGTGAGCCAGCGTGGAGCGGAAGACAGCTGGATAAGCCAACACACATTTTTGAAAGTACTTTGGAATTGTTGCGCAATCTTAATTGACTCATTTAAGATAAAGGCACACTTGTGTATTATAATGGACCTTGAGACTTTAAGCTCTCGTCCTCTAGTGGATAGACGACATTTAATGTAGTTAATGCTGGTAGATAGGAATTTAATTTTAGATTTGATAGCTTTAGAGCGCAAGAGGGAAAATGGATATAGACACCCTCATTTGTACATTGTATTATTATCGAAGCATTCAGAAGGAAAGAGCAAGCGGAGAATTGTATGAAGAACACCCATGTACAGATATTGAATTAATAGAAGAAATCTTTGATTCAATTTCATGGTTATGTGTTGTTTCCCTGAGTATTGATGTCATGCTCATAAATAGTTGCTTCCTTTCATGCATTTGCTTTTATATGCTGTGTATGTGATTCCATGGTTGAATTGAAGTTTGAAAGGAGGATAGAATGAGTTTCAATAGTTTCTCTAATTGAAC
The DNA here is from genome assembly GCA_900067695.1 of Picea abies. Classification (NCBI taxonomy): domain Eukaryota; kingdom Viridiplantae; phylum Streptophyta; class Pinopsida; order Pinales; family Pinaceae; genus Picea; species Picea abies. The sequence continues at coordinate 6,702 of CBVK0100069043.1, forward strand.
CAGAGAATTCCTGCAAGGAGTGCAGTTGAATTGTCCGCAAGGAGTGCGTTGACAGAAGGGTTCAATTAGAGATAGCTTTTGTTCTCATTTCCTCGAAGGTGTAGTTAGGCATAGTGCCATGCAAGGAGTGCGCAGGCCAAGGAAAAGCCTCAGTGTTGCGAACCTGAGCAAAGATTTGAAAGACTGCTACTGCAGGAGTGCGCAGGGTTGAAAGACTTCAACACTTAGACAAGGTTGAAGATTGTCTGCAAGGAGTGCGTGCAAAGTTCTTTCTAAGGATTTGAGAATTGTAAGGAAGATCAGGAGGAGTAGGCCTTCAAACTCATCTAAGGACAAGCGCAGGGGAAGCTATCGTTGAAAGCTCAAGGGAAGCATCACAGGTTGGCGGGTAGGTGAACGAGTCTCATGGAGAGACACTTCTTCATTTTGTGGATTGCATAAGGAAGAACTGACGGTCGAAATCCTCCGAGGAGATTTCAAAAAATTCTGAGAGCTGTTGGATCTTGCAGAGGTGAAAGGTAGTTACAGCGCAAGTGTGGAGAGGTTCTAAGCTCAGGAGGGGCAGAGTCGTTGATCCAAGTCAGCCAGGGCCGGTTGGATTACTCGCGAGATCACCTATCGGGATCTCGTGAGAAAAGCGCCGAAGACTTGGTAATAGGAATCGCGATATTGTGATACGTGATATATTGATGGTTGCATAGACAGTGTGGACCACAGGGAGTCGGAGAAGTGGAGTACAGGTGGCACGAAGTCATCGGGACCTTGCTGCGAGAAGTTTTGAATATTGGGTGTTAGGATTTGCGATCCCGTGAAGTCCGAAGTCCCGACGAGATAAGGGACCGTTGAAAAGTCAACTCACGCGTGCATCGGCGTTTCAGCGCATCGGGTATCAGGGGTTGGAAAACCGAGTGCTTGATATCGCGAGTTGCGAAGTCGTGATAGAGCCGAAGTCCCGATAGAGGAAAGAGGAAGTCAGCGTTGACTGACATATCGGGTCTCGGGGATTCGAGAGCCCAGCGAGTAACCGAGAACTTGCGAAGTTGAGAGTTTCAATTTCCTGATAAGCGAACAAAGGGAAGTCACGCAGAAGAGAATCTGTGGGTGCTGATTTCCCGATAGGGAAATAGAAGAACCTTGGAGTTCTTCAGGCCAAGTGGAAAGAAGATCCTGTGAGAGAGGATGTGCTCCGAGGAGTGCGGCTGCGTCATATATATATATATATATATTATTTTGTGTGTGTTCGTTTAAATTTTTATCTTAGTGTAAAGTATAGTTAATTGTTTTAAATATAATTAATTAACTAATTATTTGAATTAATTAATTAGTTGAATTAATTAATTATTTTTAAAACAATATTTAATTTAGTGTAAAAATAATTTTAAAGTTAATTGATTATAAAAAAAATAAATTAATTAAATTAATTGTGTATTTAGTGTAAAGTTAATCTACATTAAAGTTAATTAATGATTTTAGGGATTAGATTAAATTTTATTGGAGCAGACGGGTTTTGAACCCACGACTACTCACCACAGTCCAAGCCTTGGAAAACAACCAAACACCGATGTGCCACACATGAGTCGTTATAAAATAAATTCTTATACATAAATAAATTAATAGTCATAAAATACTATCCCGAAGTATAATCTCCAATTATCCATGTTAGCCAAACACTGAGTTCCATGCCCTCAACCACTGAGCCAAGCGCCAAGTCCCTCCATTCCATTCCACCAGTCAAAGCCAAGCACCAAGCTTCAATGCATCGCCTCAGGATCACTACATCATACAAACACAAGTCCAGAAACAATACATAACCACAATGCACAAGCGCTAAGCTCCAATGCCTGAAATCCACTCTACAATCCTCAAGACTCACACCTGCATCCACCGAGACACACAATTCAACGCATATGTACAACGCGCTAAGGAAATCCCATGAGTCAAGCATCGAAGGATAGCCTTAGACTCATTTCATCGACATTAGGTTGGAAGCCACCTTAATTAGTTGTAAACGCAAAGTATAAGGACTTAGAGCAAGATAAGTGGGAGGAGACTTCATGCGCACTAAGCAGGTAAGTTAGAGAAATTGGTGAGTATGGCACAAAGCTAGTGTAGCTACGAGGCGAGAGGAGTTAATAATTTTCTTAGGCAAAGAAATCAAGCTTAGACACTTTAGCCTTAACCTAGCCACCTCCCCTACAGAGAGTAATGTCTGTTTACATACAAGTAAAGAAAAACTTACGCCTAACCTTGTTTTCTAGTTAAGTTGCGCAAATGTGAAATGTCCTTGAAATCATCCTGACAACTTTGGTTGATGCAGGTTAAATCATACAGGATGGTTAGGAATTGAGGGAATCGAGGTAGGGGAGAATCTTCATAGACACCGCCAACACCGCTAGCGCCACCACCACCATCGTCAGAACTATCTCTCATACTGCACTCTTTGGAGGCCATAAATGAGACTTTAAAGGGGCGACAACCAGCAAGGATCGAAGTGGAACCCCCACCATTTGGAACAGGTAATATAGAAGCGTCGAGGGATTCAGGGGGAGGACCTCCACCCGAAGACATCACTAGATAACTGCAAAAGATAAAACTTCTGGAGTTTGTCGGGGGTCGCGCCAGTGAATGCGTAGAAGCATGGTTGGAAGGCATGAAAAGGTGTTTTTCCTTAAGGGACTATGCATCCACCTCAAAGGCGAAGATAATGATTTTTCAATTGAGAGACAGTGCCTTGAACTGCTGGGGCAACCTGGAAAGACAACTGCATCTTACCCCAGACACAGTATCTTGGGAACTTTTCGATGAGAGGTTCCGAAGGAAATATCTGCCAGCTTACTATGAGGAACAATAGGTAGGAGCATTTCATGCTCTAGTATAGGGAAACAAGACCGTAGAAGAATATGAGATCAGATTTATGGAATTGGTCAAATATGTTTCATATATGGATAATGACCAACGACAAGTAGAACGTTTCATCTATGGGTTGAACCCTAAGATAAGGGCTATGGTGCGGATGTGGAAACTATATTTAGTAGCGGAAGCTATGGAAAATGCACGTTATGCGGAGGAACACATGAACTTAACCATAGGTATGAGACTAACCTTTCCACATCATCCTAGATTCTTTGGGAAGGCCCCTAGGACATTTCCTAGTGTAGGGGGCTCAAGGCCACCTCCATATGGTAACAGAGTCGCACCAAGGATAGTAGCCATAGGAATTTCAATGGCAGCGAGTGCAACATCTCATTCATCACCAACGATGCAGGCAGGTCCACGACCATCTCAGGGAATAGCTAGCAGGGGTAGGAGTTCCAGGGGAAGGAACTCATTTCAGAGATAGTCACATAATAGTGCGTAGGTTCAATCCTGTGTTACCTATTGGGGATGTGGACGACACCATTACTAGCGTGACTGCCCAGAGTTACAATCAGGATTCGTGCATAGAGAAGGAAAGGCCTGGATGGGAAGAGCAAGTAGCAGACACCAGATTTACGCAACGGTTAATAATCGCTAGGCCGAACATCAATCCTCAGTGGTGGAGTCATCAAGTATGCTAAATCATATCAATGTTAAGATTTTATTTGATTCTGGTGCGACAAATAGTTTCATTTCACCATCAGCATTAGAAAAGAGTGGGTTGGCAGCTTACGAACACAATGACTTTAAACAAGTCGAGATGGCTTCGGGGGAAAAAAAAGTGGTAGGACCTAGCATCAATAATTGTATAGTAGACCTGGGAGTGTGTACTACCAGGTTGAAAGTATACGTCACTACTCTCGGGGCGTACGATCTAATAATTGGAATGGATTGGTTAGAAGCTCATGGAGCTTTGGTATATTGTTTCACAAAAAGGGTGCTTTGTGTCGACGACGAAGGAAGGCCAGTGGAGATCTAGGGTGTACAGAGAAGGGTGTCACTACAATTTATCTCAATTATGAAGGTTAAGAGATGTTTGAGGAAAGGGTGTTGACTATATGTAGTGGAAGAAGTAAATGAAATGAAGGGACCCTCATTGGATCAGTACCCGGTATTGTCAGAATTTAAGAATGTTTTTCCGAACGAGTTGCCAGGGTTACCTCCTGATAGGGAGCTTGATTTTACTATTGAGCTAAAACCTGGTGCAGAACCAATTTACAAGACTCCATATCAAATGATAGCACTGGAACTTTGTGAGTTGAAAATGCAGTTGAAAGAGTTACTGGACTTAGGGCTAATAAGGCCAAGTGTCTCACCTTGGGGTGCACCAGTAATTTTTGTAAAGAAGAAGGATGGATCATTATGACTATGTATAGACTATAGGGAATTGAACTGTGCTACAGTGAAAAGTAGGTACCCAATGCCATGGATATATGACCTCTTCGATCATATGAAAGGAGCATCGGTATTCTCAAAGATTGATTTGCGATCAGGGTAACATCAGTTAAGGATTAAGGAAGGTGATATTCCTAAAACTGCCTTTCGAACTCGGTTTGGAAATTATGATTTTGTCGTAGTACCTTTCGGATTGACCAATGCACCAAGAATATTCATGAGCCTCATGAACGGCGTATTCCAGAAGTACTTAGACTGTTTTGTTCAAGTCTTTCTAGATGACATCCTCATCTATTCCAAGAATGAAAGAGAACATGAGGAACACTTACGAGTGGTGTTGTCCTACCTTAGGGAGAACAAATTGTATGGGAAGTTGTCGAAGTGTTCCTTCTTCCAGAAATAAATTCACTATTTAGGTCATATCATTTCCGACGAAGGAATCTCTGTGGACCCAGAAAAGGTAAAGGCCATTATGGAGTGGCCAGTGCCGAAAAATGCCCATGAGGTGAGAAGCTTCATGGGGCTAGCAGGTTATTATCAGAGATTTGTGGAAGGATTCTCAAAAATAGCGAAACCCATCACCACTTTGCAGTGCAAGGGGGTTAGGTATGAATGGAAGGAAGAATGTGATAGTGCATTCATTGAGCTTAAGAGGTTACTAACTAGTGCGCCAATTCTACGAGTGCCGGATATGGAAAAGGACTTCACAGTCTGCACGGATGCCTTGAAGAAAGGGTTGGGGGCCATGCTAATGCAATATGGAGGAGTGATAGCTTATGTGTCAAGGAAGTTGAAGAAACATGAAGAACTTTAATCCACTCATGATTTAGAGTTGGCAGCTATAATGCTAGCTTTGAAACTTTGGAGGCACTATCTTGTGGGGCGAAACTTTGAGCTCAAAATGGACCATCAAAGTTTAAAACATCTCTTCACTCAAAGGGATCTGAATGCCAGGAAAAGGTGATGGAGTGAATTTATGAGTGAGTACGATTTTGGTATTTCATACATCAAGGGAAAGGAAAATGTGGTCGCATATTCCTTGAGTAGGAGACCACATGTCTTCTGCTTGATACCCTTAAAAGTCAATATGAGGGAATGTGTGTTGACACAACTCCAAGAAGACAATTGGTATTTAAAGGTTACTTCAAACCTCCAGAGTGGGAGGCAGTTAGATCCAAAGTATGAAGGATATAGTTTGGAAGAAGACAAACTATTGAGATATCGGGGAAGGATGTACATCCCTGAAAATGGGAATATTCAAAGCATCATACTGAAGGAAGCCCATAGAGCACTTTATTGTGCACATCCGGGTGTGAAGAAGATGTACGCAGACATGAGGAAAATTTTCTTCTGGGTAGGCATGAAGCGTGATGTAGTCCATTTTTTCACCAAGTGCCTAGAGTGTCAACAAGTGAAAGCCAACCCCCATCACCTGGAAGGTCTCCTACAACCACATGATGTTCCTATGTCCAAATGGGAAGTCATCTCTATGGATTTTGTTGTGGGGTTGCCACTCATATCTCATAGACACAATGCCATTCTTGTGATAGTGGATAAGTTAACCAAGAGTGCTCATTTTATTCTGGTTAGAGATGCTTATGACGTCATTGATGTGGCACATGTGTTTGTAAGCGAGGTTATCCGTTTGCACAGGATACCTAAGAAGATCATTTCAGATAGGGACTCTAGATTCACTTCTAGGTTTTGGACAAGTTTGTAGTCAGAGTTGGGGACTCAGTTGAACTTAAGCACAGCTTATCATCCTGAAAATGATGGGAAAATTGAGAGAGTAAATCAATTCATGGAAGACATGCTTAGGATGAATGTCATGGATACTCAAACCCAGTGGGAGAAGTACCTACCTATGGTAGAGTTTGTCTATAATAATAGTGTTCATAGCTCCATCGGAATGCCACCCTACGAAGCTCTGTATGGAAGGCCCTGTAGAATGCCATTGAGTTGGGATCGACTAGAAGACCAAGTAACAGTAGGGCCGAAATTGATTCAAGAGATGGAGGAACAGGTGATTCAAATCAGGCAGAGACTAAAGGAATCACATGATAGGAAGAAAAGTTATGCGGATGCACACAGGACTGACTGAAGTTATGAAGTGGGAGACCAGGTTTTCATTCGTATCAAGCCTAATAAGAGTACCATATGGTTTGGGAAGGGGACAAAGTTGTCACCTCTATTTATAGGACCGTTTAGAATCCAAGAGAAAATTGGACCCGTTGCATATCGTCTTGTACTGCCACCCACTTGCATAAAACTCATGATGTTTTTCATATATCTGTTTTACGTCATTATGTTGTTGATGAATCACATAAACTAAATTGGAAGGAATTGCAGGTATCAGACGTGGGAACTCTCATAGTAGAACCGTTATCCATATTGGACTGTAGAGTCTGACAACTCAGGAATCGTCTGGTAGACCAAGTTAAGGTCCAATGGGACAAGTATAGTCTAGGATTTGCTACTTGGGAAGACGCCGAGACATTACGACGAGACTATCCCTCACTTTTTTGACCACCTCGAGAATATGTTTCTCAAAGGTTGGGTGTATGTAACACCACCTTTTGACTTAGACAACTAGGATTACCTGAGGCCTACATACTTTTATTTTCTATTCACAAGTGAAACTATTAAATGATACACTTAAACTTTTAAGGTGTATGAACCTTTATGAATGTTTGTATGTTATTGATGATGATGGATATAATGCGATCTACTATGTGAATGTAAATTTTATGAATGTTTAAATGTTATTGATGATGATGTATATGATGTGACATATTGTGTGAATGTGAATCCTATGAAGGTTTAAATGCTATTAGAATGATGTTGGATATGATGCAATCTATTTGGTAAATGATAATTTTATGAATGGGTGTCAAAATTGAGTTATGGGATATTATGAGATCTATTTCTAACTTGAAAACTTTGATGTTAAGTTGTTGGTACAAGGATACTGAATTGAAATGATGATTATATGCAATTACATGATGATAATGCATAGAAATGTATGAGTTGTGTTACAGACTAATCTGCAGGTTATGGGCTATGAAATAGCCAAGGGATAATGATGATGAAAGTGGATTTCATGACCACTAGCCGAGAAACATTATGGTATGAATCTTGTATGTGAAATTATATTGGTTTGGATGCATTGCTATGATATGTGGACCAATGTAGGATTTCAGGTGATGAGACTGCCCAAAACTGAATAAATGATGACAAAACTCCCAACAATACGGTGCCACTATACATTCCATTGTAGGATGTGGACCCTAGTTATGATTAGGAGGGGTGGAGGCATTTCCCACCATGTATCCTCCGAAACCTGAAGTCATGGGAGGATAGTTTTAGCTCATGCTCCCCTAGACATGTGATGATGGCTGTCAGTTGCCTGCTGGGGAAGCTTGGTCAAGATAGTGACACTTCCGCTTACGGGTTCTATTTGGAGTTAGGTCAATATAGTTGACACTCCAAGATAGTCCAACAGAGGAAGGATATGAATGAAGATGGAAGTAAGTTAGGGAGGAAGGATGAGTAGATATAGTTGAGAAAGTATGGAGATTTGTCTGATGGTGGAATTTATTGTTTTTCCCTTCTAAAAAATAAATGTGTATATATGAATATTCATAATTACGTATCTAAACCTCAATTGTCTAAATAAAATTGTTGAACTAGATAATTGTAATTAAAGGATTTCACAAACATTTGATTGGTTTATTGTCTTTTGTAAAAGAATAGTCTTGTTGACTGGATTGGATGCATACGTAATTTACTATAAGGGTGATAGTTATTGATTATTAGTACATGCACGAGACTTGTATGTACTAGCTACACATGCATTTCTTGTACATGTACACTAGTATGTATGAGTTTTCTTGGCTTACTTACTAATAATGTTGGTTAATTGTTATGAATGTGTGAACCATGTTTCTTTTCCTTTGTATCATGAAATACCTTAACTTCGGGACGAAGTTTCCTGAAGGGTGGGTGTATGTAACAACCCTAGTTAGATAGTTGCATAGGGTTTATTAAGTATAGTTAATTAAATAATTAACTGTCTTAATGTGTATTAG